>PVJC01023298.1:0-10363 GCA_004026665.1 Murina feae | reverse complement strand
GTCTGAGGCATGGTTATGCATTTTTAAAAGATACAGAAAGTTTTAAAAGCTAATTTGAAAGTGTGAAATTTATAAAGGTTATGTATGTGATAAGAAGGAAAAGAGAAATGTTGCAAGGAAATTAAAAGGAAATAATACAGGCCAGTAAGCCAGGAAGAGTAAATAATTTACATTCTGCCTCCCTAAACAGAGGGTAAATAGTTATGACTGACAAAAGAAATCCAACAATTACTGTTTTCTTATAACTCTGGAGAGTCAAATGAAAATAAAACAAACTGGCAAAGAAAATCAGAAGATCTTAAAGCAGGTGAGTATATTTTTCTCCTTATATAATTCCTCCAAAATTTGACAATACTTAATAAATCATGGCAATACATTTCTTTTCATAAATTCAATAAGACTGGTTTCCAATAGTGGTTTTGTTGACTGAAAACTTTGACTGGAGTATCATATTTTAAAGAGCCCTGTCTGAACTCTTAAGACTTAAAGCCAATAAGAGTGCTACAAAAAAAGCCTGGTATCCTGCTTGGGAGCCCTGAAAATGGCTGGCACTGGAGCATCAGGCCCATGTCCTACCATCATTGGAGGTTGGTCAGAGTTGAAGGGGAGCAATAAGGACACCTCTGCACCTTTGCAGAACCCCCACACATTCTGGGCCACGATGAGTAGGAGGGCTACTGAGATAGGCCTTAAAGCCTAGGGTGTGGGCCCAGGTGGAGTCGCTACAGGTGAGGGATTCACTTAACTCAGCAGATACTGCAGGCAGATCTGAAGGCAGCTGGATGGCTCGGCTTCCTAGCCCTCCAGGGCACATTAAGAGTCAATCATGAAATTCCAGCAAAGGTAGTCAGTTACCATTCTTGTTGTGTTTATGCAAACAATCAGGCCAAATTAAATGCAATAGATAAATTGGTCTTGATTTGGCTCTTTTAATAAACAAAGGGGTAATTTTAAGGAGAAAAACTCTATTTCAATAGAGGTTATTGAAACTAAAATGATTTTTCCCCTTCTACTGGACCATTTGTTACAGTTTGTCTCCTCCAGGTTACAAGCCCACCTCCTTCTGGGCCCAGGCCTCATAGTCCCTCTGACAGACAGCAAGGATCCCTTGGCTCTGAGAGAAACTTTTGTCTCTCCTCAGCACGAAGCAGCTACAGAAGACTCCAATGCCCATTTTCCCTAAAAGAATTCAGAGCCAGGATACTTAAGGTAATATAGTAGGCAGTTAGACAGACATGAGCAAAGCAAGGACGTTGGGCCAACTGGCATTACCAGATGTAACTAAGTCTTTCCATCTCTATGTATATAAGACAAGGGGACTCCCCAGAAGTAAGAGGTAACTAGGCTGCAGATGAAGCAGCCCAGGAGGTTGCCCTAAAACCAATAGGGCCCTTGAGGTACTACTGGCCATACCCCCTAGAGAACTAAATCATGTTGACAGACCACCACCCCTCCTTCCCCACTTACGGGAAGAGGAGTTTGCCCAGTTGTCCAGCCGTAATTTGCTTAAGTCCTTACAGGCACTCAATAACTGTTCCATGTCAGTCCGCTGGCTGGTGCAGGCAGCACATAAAGAGGACCAGAAGCAGTCACCCGTGGCTCATCCCATCTACGTTCCAGGGGACCTGGTCTGGGGGAAGCACCACAACCTTGGTAGCCTCGAGCCTCGCAGGGACAGCTCATTTCAGGTGATCCTGAGCACCCCAACTGAAGTCAAGGTTGCAGGAAAGAGGCACTGGATTCACCATTCCCAATCAAAAAGGCTGAAGATACAGCTTCAAGATGATCCATCAAATGAACAACGGACCCACTCAAGGTCAGGCTGAAAAGGGCCCTGGTCTAAGTATAAGCCCCAATGAGGAGGCTGGTTCTCAGCCTCCTCACTGGGGCTTATAGGAATGCCCACCATCACCCAAAGTACTTCTGGGAGGTGACCCACACCATAGATGGGACAGTCATTGCCAGTCCCCACCTCCAGCAACCACCCCATACCAGTCCTCAACGGCACACCAAGGACGCCTAGGGACCCTGGGTGCAATGTTTCAGTTCCTGAACAAGACCTCCCTGAACCTAACAGAAGATTGCTGGCTCTGCCTCTACCCTGAGCCACCCTACTATTTTGGTTTCAGGGAAAATGCCTCCATTGGGGGCCAGGACACGGACATTCATAACTTTTCGGTAGAGGGACTTCCAGATAGACCATGCCTTTGGGGACACGGACCAGTGGTCATCACTTTAGAGGATGTCCAAGGGACGGGGACTTGTGCTTTCCAAAGTCTGTGAGACCACCATCCTGCTACCTAGAAACTACTCAGGGGGAATGCCCACTTACCTGGTAGCCCCAAACGGAACCTGGTGGGCATGCACAATGGGGATTACACCTTGCTCCTTTTCCCCCACTTTGCAGCACCCTGCGGCCCCGGGCTATGTATCTTAACCCATATTTTGCCACAGGTTTACTATTACTCGGTGGAAGGAGGGTGAGAACATCTCAAGCTTGAAACCAAATGGTTTAAAAGGGCTCCAGTCTTAGTTCCCCTCCTCGTGGAGTTAGGGCTTGCCAGGTCTGCTGCTGTAGGGACGGCTGCCCTGGTTGCTGGGCACCAGAACTACCAAGAACTGGGTAGTCAAATTGACCAGGACCTGAAAAATCTATAGGACAGTTGGAGAAATCAGTAGGGTCCTTAGCTGAAGTAGTCTTACAGAACAGGAGGGGACTCGACCTACTCTTCCTGAGACAAGGGGACTATGCCTAGCATTAGGGGAGGCATGCTGCTTCTACACTAACCACTCTGGGGTAATCAGAGAAAGTTTAAGTCAGTTAAGGAAATGGCTGGCAGACAGAGAAGAGGCCTGTAAAGCAACAGGGAACTGGTATGAGAATCTGTTCTCCTGGTCTCCCTGGCTCACAACCCTTCTATCCACTGTGGCAGGGCCCCTCCTCTTACTAATAGTAGGTCTCATTTTCAGACCCTGCCTGCTCAGGTGTCTCCTCAATTTCATCCAAGACTGAATCCAAGCTGTCAAACTCATGGTCCTGCACACCCAGTACTCTGAACTAGTGGATACTAGTGGCGAATCCAGGGTCTGAATTAGTCTTCTAAGACCAGTAGGGAGTGTGATGAGTTAAATGTAACTTTGCTCTCTAGCCTGCTTTAGTCTACTTGAATAATGAGGAAGATAAACTTAGCTGTCTGACCTTGTAGGCCAGAGACTAGATACGCCCATACTCTCATGCCATGCCAGATGTATTTTTTAATTGAATAGAACTGTGTTGTTTCCAAGGCCACCAGCAAGATAACCAATAAAAGATAACCAAGTTAAAAGTCAGTGGGAAATTTTCAAATATGTTTTCCCAGCCGTGCTCCAGTTACAGTACTCTGTAAACTGACAAGATATCAAGTCAAGGCCCTGATTATGTTTGTGGTTTCTATGAATAAAAGCTTGCCTAGCACCAAGGTTGGCGCTGTTGCAGGCGAAGGGCTCCCTGCATGGAGGTGCCTGTAGCACTCCAGTGGCCAGTGCAATAAATTCTCGCTTGCTGCTTAAGACCTAATTGGAGTTGGTGGTCTTATTCTCATGAATGTTGGTCCACAACAGAGGCACATTTGCCTCAGGTCATTTTGAGAGAATGTGGCATATCCAGAGTTAAAACTCAGGACTCATTATTCCTCTCTTTCTTTTATTCCAATTTGTCTCTGATATAATTTTAAGAATGGCTTTTTTTTGGCATTAACTTTTCTAACACAGGAAAGGGAGTTACAGCTAGGTCTGTCCTATGGAGACCCCAAAGCACAGTGGGGAGGGGGGGTTACAAAAAAAGCAAAACAACCAAACATCCTGCGTGTTAGAAGCCTGCATTTGAAATGCAGAGCAAAGACATACATATGTGTGCACATCATGCACATGTCATCACACACACACAGGTGCATACTTAACATATGAACAAAGACAAAGCAAAGAAAGAAAATGCCCAAAGTTGTAGTGCAATATGAGTTCATTACTGCTGAGTGGATTGATTTAAACAAACAAGGGAACAAACTTTTAGAGTCAAGGATGCTTAACAGAGAATGACCATTTACATATATTTTTTATTGATTTCAGAGAGGAAGGGAGAGGGAGAGAGAGAGAGAGAGAAACATCGTTGATGAGAGAGAATCATTGATTGCTGCCTCCTGCATGCCCCCTACTGGGAATCAAACCTGTAACCTGGGCATGTGCCCTGACCAGGAATCGAATCGTAACCTCTTGTTTCATAGATTGACACTTATTCACTGCACCACACTGGCTGGGACAGAGGATGACCATGTAGAAAGACATGAAGACCATGCTCTTGATTTAGCTCTGCTAAAACCTCTTTCCAACCACTTAGGAACAATAAGAACAACAGAGGACACCACCCTTTTTATCCCAGTGGAATCTGTTTTAGCCCCTAGGAATACATTTACAACGAAGACAAAAAATGTCTTTAAAGCTTGCTTTCTGTGTTCTATAAATACAAGCTTTCCACATCTGTTTGGCTTTCATGCAGCTTCCTCAGTCATCATCCCACACATTTACTGCTAAAGCAGTTACCACAGAAGGTTTTGACAGAAGCCATTTAGTAAAAGTGCACTTTCAGCTGCCAAAAATATGATGCAAACTACCCTGGCCAACTTCACACTCACGGGGTTGATCCCCCTCCCTCTGGCTTTCTTATAATGAGGCGAAAGACTGGCCCTTGCCTCAGTGTATTTAATGAAGAACAGGCAGCAGATTTCAGTAATGGATCAGTTCTTCTCCTCAGCATGCTAGATTTATAATGAAAATGAATTGCCGTGCTTTAGTTCACTTAGAATAACCAAGTATGGATTAGTCTTTGATTCTGACTTTGCAGATGCCCAAATCCTATTGTGTAAGGCCTTAGCAGGACACTGTAATGTTTCAGGTCTGGATGTGCTAAAGGAAGGTATGTTTAGATTAACCAAGTGTCCATTTATTCACTGACACGATAGGATTAGAATAATAGATCTTCCAAAACAATATGCCCTAGTCAGTCTCCTTCTTATGCATGTACTTAGCTTCACGGTCACTAGAGAAGTGTTAGCAATTGCAGACTTGCAAAATAGGCAAAATTTCTCTGCAGGTTCCCTGCATCCCTCTGGTTAGTGTCCTACCATCAATGCCACAGGACTCAAAGTGCTTTTGATGTCCTCCTGTTTTGGTGACCCATGTAGATCCAGACATTACCTGAAGCCCAGCAATCCTCACCCCTATCCTGCCTCATGCTATAGCACAATGTGTTTTACTATTTAATTCAACAACTGTTTATTGAGTAATTACTTACTAGGTAGGGGGAAGCTCAAGTGTCGCCTACTATTTACCCATCTAGGGAGGAAACATGTTTTATAATCCTAGGCAATGTATACAACTAAGAAGGTAGGAGTGAGATTGCAAAGAGTCTTGTATACTATTATTGGGAAGGGTTTAGACTATCATTTAAGCAGTGGGTATCTATTGGAGGTTTTAATATAGGCAAATAACTAATATATTAAGAAAAAAATCACACTGAAGACAGTGTAGAGGACAAGGGTCACTCAGCATGAGCATTGTAAAGGGTGTAGTCAAGGACCAGTGTTCCCAGATAAGTAGTATTAATGCTCAAACTTAAGCCAGCCAAGAAAAGGTCAAGGCCATGGATTGGAAAATGTATAAACTATCACAGAATCCAGCCAAGAAGATGGCATTCATTGACCTAAAGTTGGCTTTCCTGACCCTGCATTCTAGTGATGGCAATTCAAGCCAAGAGTTCAGCCCTTTGGATATGGCTAGAATAGACACCCTGGATGACCCAAGAAGGCTTCCTTCATTCTCATAAGGTGAGGGGACAGGGGAAAAATGAAAAGAAAAAAAAGAAAGTTAGAAGCAGTCTGACAGACAGAAAAATATATGAGAAAAGAAGTACATTGGAGGTAATGTCCAATGAATAGAGCCTGGAAAAAATGACTTCAGATTCTAGAACTGTCACATTTCAGTTCTTTCCAAATTACTCTCTATTTTTTAAACAAAAGTGGCATAGGGCAACGGGCCTGAAGAACACATGGAACCACTCAAGTTTCACCATTATGACTTATGATGTATTCCAGAGGATAGAGTTTTCATCA
Source organism: Murina feae (assembly GCA_004026665.1). Taxonomy (NCBI): domain Eukaryota; kingdom Metazoa; phylum Chordata; class Mammalia; order Chiroptera; family Vespertilionidae; genus Murina; species Murina feae. Next base: position 4,220 of record PVJC01023298.1, on the reverse strand, counting down.
TAGGTATTTTTCATAAAATGTTTTTTATTGAATTTTTAGAGAAAGAGGAAGGGAGAGGGGGAGAGAGAGAGAGAAACATAAAAGATGAGAGAGAATCATTGATTGGCTGCCTCCTGCATGCACCTTTAAGGGAGATCCAGCCTGAAACCTGAGCATGTACCCTGACCAGGAATCGATATGGTGACCTCTTGGCCCCTAGATTTGCTGATGAGTATCATGAGCCAGGGTAATCATAGATCTTTGCAATGATCTTGTGTTACTATTAAGGAGTATCAGAGCCAGTCATGAATGAGAGAAGTTTAGGTAACTATTAGTTTTCAAGGACTGCTATAACCAAGTCTCACAAACTGTGTGGCTTATACAACATAAATTTATTGTCTCCCAGTTCTGGAGGCTAGAAGTCTGAAACCAAGGTGTTGGTAGGGTTGGTTCCTTTTGAAGGCTGCACATTAAAATCTGTTCCATACATGCCTCCTAGCTTCTGGTGGTTTTGTAGTGATATTTGTTGTTCCTTGGTTTATAGATGCACCGCCCTGATGATCTGTATTCATAGCCACATGTTATTCACTGTGCGTGCATAACTGTCTCTATGTCCAAATGTTTCTGTTCTATATGGACACAGTCATATTCGATTAGGGCACAGACTAATGACCTCATATTTTCATATATTTTATTAAAGTACTAGAGGCCCGATGCATGAAAATTCATGTGAGAGCAGGCCTTCCTTCCCCCGGCAGCTCACACTGACTTCCCTCTGGCACCCTGGACCCAGACCTACCTCGTCCAGCTTCTGGCAGGCAGCTAGGACCCGGTCTGGCTTCCCTTGGGCTGCCCTCAGGACCTGAACTGGCTTCGTCAGGAATTATGTCTGGAAGATGTCTGGTCTAATTAGCATATTACACTTTTATTATTATAGACTAGAGGCCTGTTGCATGAGATTCGTGCACAGGTGGAGCAGTCCCTCCACCTGGCCTGCATCCTCTCATAGTCCAGGACCCCTCAGGGGATGTCCACAGGGAATGGGCCTGAGCCAACAGTTGGAAATCCCTCTCACAATCTGGGACCCCTCGCTCCTTACCACCTGCCTGCTCACTGCTCCTTACCACTCAGCTCACTGGCTAGGCCCACGGGATGAGAAATGGACACAAAGCATGCTATCTCACCCAATTGTGGGGTGGGCATGCAGAGTGTCCACCTCTCCATTCTCTATCCTTCCATCTGTGACACCTATCGCCCTTGCCAGGCCTCCCCCAAAAGGAGGTCAGCTCAATCCCTGAATGTAAAAGGGCATGGGGGGTCTTCCACTCCAGTGCCCCCTGATTCCCAGTGACAGGACTTGGTCAACAGGACCTGATCTTAGGATGGTGGCCACAGCTGCAGAACATAGATCTGTTTCAACAAAAGTTGGGAATGCAGACTTTCATATGAGCCCCTATTCCAAAAGGTGGCAGTTTATTCACATTGTGTCAAAGATATCTTCAACAATAACATAAGTGGGTAAAGTCAGGGCCAAACTGGGCCATTTCCTCATCCAATCACTCTGAGGTGTGTGGACAGAACCAAGTCTCAGCTCTTTGCAGGACACTTCCGGTTTTTTGTTTTGTTTTGTTTTTGTTTTTGTTTTTGTTTTTTTAGCCTAAAGACAGTAGTCTGTCTCCATTCTTGTTCTTTGGGATTTTTTTCATCATCAGATAAAAGGATACATACACTGGGACAATCCCCTCAAGATACAGCATTCCAATTGCACCCATGTGACAATGACAGCATCCCTCAGAGGAAGGGAGCTGACAAATGAGGAGCAGGGAATTCTGAAATCTAAAGCAATGACAGAGATGCTAAGCCTTTCCTTCACGTGTCTGACACCCCTCTTCATGTGGCCTGCAGGCTGAGTATCTGCTGGACCTTTATCACTTAATGTCCTGGAAGGCTGTCTTGGGCCCTGCGCCCCTCTGCCCCAGCCACTCCTGGTACAGCTCCTACACATGGGCGCTGGTCTCCAGGGGCCACACCAGGGTGGCAGCATAGATGCTTTCCATCTGCCACAACAGTACCCTGTCTGCACACCCATTGACTGCCTGGGCTTGGCGCATATCTCTTAGGCACGCCCAGTGCAGGCCAGGACCTCCACGAGGTGGCAGGGGAACTTGCCCTGCTACAGCTTCAGGACCACTTCTGGATGTTCTGAAAGCCGTAAGCAGCTTCAACGTGTAGCAGAACCTCTCCGTCCCTTTCAAGGGTGACCTCCTGGAAGTATTTGTTCCTCAGGGTGCGGTAGGCAAGCAATTCCACGTCCTCGTTGAACAGCTCCTTGGCCATGTGCCTGTAGATGTGTTCCAGGTACCTGTTGGAGCTGGCACCCTCGTGGAGCCTCACCTCCTCCTTCATGTCTTTATGAGCCCATGATCTGCTTGGCCCTTCAGAGGTGGGGGTGCTTGGGGTGACCCAGGACATGCTCTACATATTGGTCCCAGCCTGGGCAGACAGAGGTCAGCATGGGTTGACGGGGCTCTTCCTCACGGTGCTGGCAGTACCGATGCACAAATTCCTTCTGACTCTCCAGGATGCTGAAGTCCGCAACTATCTTCATATCAAAGACAGTGCACCCCAAGGCTTTTGAGGAAGCAGTGCCTTCTGGATGCATCAGTGACACTGAGGCTGAATTTAGCAGCAAAACAAGGCAGAGACTAAGGACACACAGACACCACCAGCACCTTTTGCTGTGAGGTATTACATTTCTTATTAAGGTTCAGAAGTCCTTGGTGTTCTGTTGAGAAACTTGGACTCCTTCATCTGTGGTCACACAACTGTCACACGCCAGGCAGTCACTCAGAAATATCTTGGCATTGGCCTACTTATGGAATTTTCCCTCTTTGTTTTTTTTTACTATATTCCTTCTGTTTGCAGTGATCACACTTCATGGGGAGCGGGGGGCAGGGGAAGGCTCAAAGTTACCTGGAGGAAGCACAAGGAGAGCAGTCAGTCACCGCTGGTCGCCCCTGGCACTGTTGGCGGTATCCTTTCTTCCTTGTGGAGTTTCTAGGGAGGAGAAGTAGCCACAGTGCCTGAGGCCGAGTTCCAGGAGGCCTGCAGAGCTGTTGGGATCATGCTGACAGTGCTGGTCCATTGGTGCCTGGCCTATCCTCTTCAGATTCAACCTACAGGACTACTAAGGGAGCCAGTCTGAGGAAGGGAAAGCAGCCTCAGTACCCGAGGCTGAGTTTCAGGAGGCTGACAGTGCTGTTGGAATCATGCTAGAGGTGCTGGTCCATTGGTGCCTGTTCTGTCCTCTGGAGATTGAGCCTAAGGACTACTAAGGAAGTTAGTCCCTTGCCCAGCCTCCACCACCAATTGATTGTAGTCTGAGGGCCAGGAGGAGGCACCAAGAGGTCTGCCTTCCAGCTGCTCACCAATCCCCACACCACTCAGGTTCCCTGTTAACTATCTCCTGATCAATGGGAGCTTCTGGGCTGGGGGAGGAGCAAAGTAGTCTGCCTTCTACCTGCTAACCAGACACTGCTGCCATGATTCATTAGAGTCTGAGGGACCCTGGTTCCCCCATTAGCCATCCCCTGATCAATGGAGTCTGAGGGCCGGGGGATCTCATCAGTCATTATGGACCCCAGGTTTTTATATATTAGGATGGTTGACATACACTATTGTATTAGTTTCAGGTATATAACATAGTGATTCAACATTCATATACATTACAATGTTATCACCACCAAAAGTCTAATGACCTTATCTTGATCATATGCAAAGACCCTATTTTCAAGGTCATATCTACAGGAACTGAGGGTTAGAGCTTCAACACCTTTTAAGGGGGCACAATTCAACCCACCAGTAATTGTCTATATATTCTCACTAATTTAGTCCTTCTGAGGTACTAGTTATTATGTTACATACTCTGCATATACAGGGTAGGACAAAAGTAGGTTTAAAGTTGTGAGTATGTAAAACACAGCTTATTCTGGTATTATTATTTACTAGGGGCCCGGTGCACGAAATTCGTGCACGGGGGGAGGGTGGGGGTCCCTTAGCCCAGCTTGCCCCCTCTCACAGTCTGGAACCCCTCAGTGGATGTCCTATGATGGCCCCAGTCTGCCAGGTGCCTTTTGTGTGTGTGTGTGTGTGTGTGTGTGTGTGTGATCACTAGGGACCTGCCTCCAGCCACATCTGAGGCTCGGAGCAGTCCTCCTGTGTGTGTCTACCTGCTGGGGGCC
>PVJC01023297.1:0-26502 GCA_004026665.1 Murina feae | reverse complement strand
AAGAAGTAGCAACATATAACTATTTTTTGGGGGGTGGGGCGGCCTTGGCAAATTACTTGAACTTTCTCTCCTTCAGTTTATTTATCTGAAAATGGCAATATAAATAAAAACCACTTTGTAGGCTATTATAAAACTTTAGAATAAAAAATATCCTTATAGTGTATGCAGCACAGAAATTTACAGAGTATAAACTTAATATATACTGTTAATCATTATTAGATAAGAAAACATAAATCTTACATGCTAAGAAGCATCGTAATAGCTACAGGAACAATAGTAACAACAATAACCTTAACACTACTCATGTAGGTTACTTGAATTAGCTTAATTAATCATCTCACTTATCTTGGCATATTATTATCCACATTTAGCAGCGGAGAAATTATAGTATAGAGACATTAAGTAACTAGCTAAACAGCTCTCCACTATTAAGTGACAGAGAGCCAGGGACTACAGGCTGGATCTTCTGGGCCATTTGACACCCTCCGTATACTGTGCACATACTGATCATGGTCATATAGCCATAATATAAGTCCGCATGTGTTCTGCCTAGTCACTGTGCATTTCCTGCAGATTGTCACATGATGGTTCTATAGAAAGGGATTGGACTGACAATTTTCAGGGGGGGGGAAGGGTGTTGGGGGTACAGGAAGAGACTGGACAATAATCGTACACCTATGGATGAGAACAGCGGGGGGGGGGGGGTAAGGACAGAGGGTGGAGTGGGAACTGGGAGGAGGGGAGCTATGGGGGGAAAAAAGAGGAACAACTGTAATAATCTGATCAATAAAGATTAAAAAAACAACAACAACTATAACCAGAACACAGATGTTAGATCCAGGTGAAGTGGCTTGCTAAAAAAAAAAGTAATTTTCACATTCATGTAAAGCCAGAGTGGGAAACTTTTTTTCTGCCAAGGGCCATTTGGATATTTATAAGATCATTCGAGGGCCATACAAAGTTACCAACTTAAAAATTAACCTGCTATGTTTGGTCAAACATTTCATTAACTCACCTCTAAAGCCTTGGCAGAAACAGACCAAATGATTTTATGGGTCTTAGATGGCCCTTGAGCCGAACATTTCCCACCCTTGATGTTAAGTAATTATGTTGGAATTTCACAGTGATGGGTTTGGGAGTTCTCAGGGATATGCTCAGGGCTTCTTACAGCCTGGCGGGATCTCCTGTGAACAGAACTGAAAACCATCACTCAACACCAGTGCCTCCGGCACAGGTAAGAACCAGGCCTGCAGCCCTTAGTTGCTTCCATTACATTTATTGCAAAAAAATCCCACCAAAGAAGCAGAGTGCTCATTTTTCACCAGCATTTGTCCCTGTGTTCTGCTTTACTAGGCATAAAAACATGCTTTTGATAAATGAACTCCTACTTTAAGTCTTAAAAAGATAATGGGAGAAAAAGACTCTCATACAGCAGTGGCCGACAATGCACAGGTTCAAATGCGAGTCCCCTCTCCCCTTCTCGGTCCGATGGGGAGCAGGATCCAGGTGATTCCTTGCACCAGCCAAGAAGCACAAGAAGCATTCAACGCAGGTACAAAAGGGGCTTCTTGGAAGACATATGCTATCCTTCCCCCCACTTCACTGGACAGGTGGGTACAGAGATAACTTCATTGAAAGCAGGGGAGAGAAGCTCCCCAGGCAACTTGCACATTCTGAAAGCACTTGGAATCATAGCAGAGGAAGATTTGATTGATTTAATTGCTACTCAAGTGTGGAGAGGCGTGAGCCCGCAGGCACACTCCAAGCAGGCACAAAATCCTTCTGTTAGATAAAATTTATGCCCTTCACAAAGAACTAATCTGGACAGATGAGAGAGTCTGGTGACGAGGGCCTCTTGAAGCGGAAATCTCTATTTTTCTAGTACTATAAATGAAAACCTGAATACTGTGCTAATACCAGGCTCTGCTTTATTTTCTCTGTTTCACGATCAGAGGATGAAGCAAGTCATTTCCTCAAGCAAATACCTGGTGACTGTGTCTGTCCAGTTAATAGTAAATAATGGCTCACACTATGCAGTACTCAGTATGTTTCAGACACTGTTCTAAAATGCATACTACTCTTACTAACTTCTAATTCTTACTAAAACCCTATATGTAAGATGGGTACTATTTTGATTTGTATTTTGAGAACTCCATACATCTAGAAAGCAGTAGAGCCATGCCTGAAACCCAGGCAGTCCTGCTTTACAGTCTATGTTCCTACCTACTCTGTTATATTGCCCCTAAATTGCAGCATGACTAATAATGAGGAAAGAATGGATGGGTAAAGTAATAATGACCACAAAGTAGTACACATCTTCAAAAATCTCTTTTTCACAGTATGTATCCCTAGAATGACAGTAACTAAGGACAACATCTTCAAACTGAAAGAATGGCGGGTTAACTGATTTAACAAAATGAAGTAAATTCCATAAGATTGTCTTTCTGGTAGGGGTCATCCTCAGCCTGTGTGAATGGTACCTGTGGCTTACAAAAATATGGCTGAAGAAAACAGTACCCTCTGCCCTGGTTATGAACTATAAGAGTTCCAGAGAAGCAGTAACCAACATAAAGTAATGATACTTGATAAAATATGTAATATACATAGATTTACTAAGAGATGGGATGTCATCTTTTGGGAGGAGAGTTCACATTTTTTTCCCCAGATTGGAATGTTCTTAGAAGTGAACATTTAACTTCATGAGACTTTATTATTGTCAGAGGCTATACCTCATTGGGAAGTCCTGCGTGTGTGGTAACTCCAGCCACTGTGACATAGTGAGTTAATATATTAAATTTTGCTGCCTGGGTGAGAGATGCAAGTTGTTTATAGGATAGCAATGTAATGTAGCTAAAAGACAGGTCAATTGTGCCTCAATAGAGTACTTATCTAATGATGGCAATAGGTATGGTTAGGAAAGTATGGGGAAGAAATGGCTGATGTCATATGTTGGTGTGACCATTTTATTAGAAATGAACAAATAACATTTAGAGGCTTACTACATACTAGAGAACAAGTTAATATTAATATTATTTAATGTTAATATTAATTTGTACAGGGTAATATTTAGTAATAACATTAACTAATATTAACTAATTGTATTGGTGAAAAATATCTCAAGGGAATACAAGGAACATTTGTTGTAGATTATGTTCCCTAGGGAAGTAAACCAAGCATGAAACAAGAGGATCAAATTTCATCAGACCCTAGTAAAGCCCATATCTTCCATATTGGGACATTCCTGGAAAACCTCTACAAGTTATTTTAAATGCAATAAAGGAACCAGAAGCCCGGATTTTAGAATGAGGTAAAGAAACGTGGGGCATCTAACACTCAACAACTGAAAATATCACTGCCCTATCTCGTTCAAACCAAAGTCTGTGCAAACTTAAATTACAGGAATCAACCCCAGCCTCTTTTGATTATAATCCATATCCTCTTATACACACCAGTGACATAGGATATATTAGAAAAAAAATGTTTGTATGACACTGTGTCCTGGAGGCCATTGAAATGCGCATGAAGAAACATGCTGCCAACTAGAAGCTGAAAAGACATACCAGGACTGACAGTGCAAGATGGCTAAGCTAACAAAATCCACCTAATGATATCATCAACAATCTTTAAATAAAAAGTGGCTTATCCAGAAATGTGCCCATCTGGCTTACCTACTGAGTTGGTACCCTATCTCAAAAAATAAGCTTTAATAGTACAAGAGCTTATTAATATCTGGGACTCATATTCCAAAGTTCTTGTATCCTGGGCAGCCAAGTTGAACATACCTTTCAGTTGTGCTTATCTTGTGTTTACTGACTCAGATAGCTGTTATCTTTTATTTAAAAATTGGAGGATAGATGCCTTAATACCACTGATGGTTGACTTGGTCCATCTGCCCAATGTGAGCAACGCTGGATATCGCCTAGATGATGTTCAGCGAAGTTACCATAACCAAGTACCTGAGATAATGGTATGCAAAGCATATGGGAACTGTAGTGGACTTGGAAAAATTGTTCATCAAAAACAGATTCATTCATGAATCTATATTGTGAATCCAGAGGCTGTGGATAGAAATAGAACAAATCTCCCAATGTGTTAAATGTAAATACTCCTCAAAGGGGCAGTTCTCCACCTGTCTTTTGGAATTCTAAAATCATTCTTATGCAGATGACTGAAATTGCATCCTGGGCTCACATCCAGCAGGATCAGGGTGGCTGGGGTGATATCTTGTTGTGGGCTAGAAAAATGTCAGTGCTACTAACCAAAAAACAAACATCCCAACAGCTCTTTAAGTCAGCAAGGACTCTCCATAACAATAGCATCATAAAATTGTCCTCCAGGGGATAAGGTAAGCACAAGTTTGGTGAGCTGACCAACAGGAGCTTTATCTTTGTCAATGTTCAAAATGAATAATATGTCATAAACTGATTAAACTGAATTACTTCTCTGTATATGGAGAGACCGTGGCTACAGCAACCTAACTATTACCACCCTCATTAATCACATTGTATACTCATAAGTAAAATGATTTATAAATAGGTAATAAGTAAAATGATTCAAAATCAAAATGATTACCATTGACAAAGAAAATAAATTTACACCTAAAGTCATGAAGGACTAGATTGGTAATAAGCCTTGGACTTCTCATTTACCTAACCCATACTGAAACATAAAATAGAGGCCCATGCCACTCGTAACTATATACCTATATAGAAGACTCAACCAAACCAATGGATTTAGAACAATTTAGAAGGAGAAGAATGTTTTTTAATGTTTCTTCAATGATGGCCCTGAGAATGTAAGAGGAGGCACAATGTTAATTATACACAATGTCCCTGGAGTACAATCATAATATCATCATGCCAATAGCCACCACAGAGAGGTTAATAGATTGGAAGTAGTCTCACCAGACAGATGTTCTCAAATTATGCTCATACTATGACATAATTTAAATAACAGTGATTTTTCCTACTAAAGTGATATTGCTGATAAGATGACTCATAAATTTATAATATATTTTCTTTTAGTGGAAAAAGAATGCCAGCAGTGGCACTTGTTACTCCCAGTCCTTTCACAATGCCTCATTTCAGCAGATCAGCAAGGAGGACTAGAGCTGCGAACAAACTGGCATCTACATAGTGTAGTGCATCTTGTCCAAAAAATATTATGCACAAGCTCTCTGGAAATAGGAGAATGGAAATTGAAAAATACAATCCTATATAATAAAAGCCTAGTATGCTGTTCCCAACCATTCATTCAACCATTTAATCAGTCACTAGGATGCACACTTACCACCTGGGGGCAGATGCTCTGACCAATAGGTTAGTCTGCTGTTGGGGTCTGGCTGATTGGGACTGGGTGAGATGGACTGGACATGCCCTGAAGCCCTCCCACAGTCCCACCCTGGCCTCTAAAATAATTCTTCTAATGAATTACTTTTCAATGTGCATGACTCCGTGCACCGGGCCTCTAGTTTCTAATATTTTCACCACCAAAAAGTATTAGTAATATCATTACAAGAAATAAAATGGCTCTTCAACAGGAAGTAGAATGCATAAACTTGTAATACTAATTCACTTGATCCTAAATTTATTTCTTGAAGTTTGAAGACTTTGTGAATATGTCATGTTCTGTACACATAAATCTATTGAAAATTTTGGAAAAATATTTTAAAACTAGTGGCCTGGTACACAAAAATTTGTGCACTCAGGGATGTCCCTCAGCACAGCCTGTGCCCTCTAGCAATCTGGGTCCCCTCGGGAGATGTCCACCTGCTGGCTTAGGCCCGCTCCCTGGGCAATCAGGCCTAAGCTGGCAGCCAGACATCCCTTTGGCATTCCGGGGGCCCTTGGGGGATGTCAACTTGCCAGCGAGGAGCAGGCCTAACCTGCAGTCAGACATCCTTAGCACTGCTGAGGAGGCGGGAGAGACTCCTGCCACCACTGCTGTGCTGGCAGCTGGCAGCCTGGCTTGTGGCTGAGCAGAGCTCCCCCTGTGGGAGCACACTGACCACCAGGGGGCATCTCCTGCATTGAGCATCTGCCCCCTGGTGGTCAGTGTGTGTCATAGTGACCAGTCATTCCCAGTCATTCTGCTGTTAGGGTCAATTTTCATATTGCCCTTTTATTATATAGGATAGAGGCCTGGTGCATGGGTGGGGCTGGCTGGTTTGCCCTGAAGGGTGTCCCTGATCAGGATGGGGTTCCCTCTGGGGTGCCTGGCCAGCCTGGGTTAGTGGTTGATGGCTGTTTGCAGCAAGCCTGGCTGGAAACTGGTATCTAGGATTTATTTAACTTCTTAAGTGGCAACTTTGTTGCTTTAACTGGAGCTCAGGTCAGGCTGCCCCTGACAACCCAGGCTCCCAGAGCTTCCTTGAGCCCAAGGCTGGAAGCAGGTATCTGAGGTTTGTTTATCTTCTATAATTAAAACTGTGTTGCCTTGAGTGGAGGCCACAGTCGGCCTAGGCAGACAGGAACCTTAGCTTCCTCCATTGCTGGGGCAAGCCTCCTGCTTATTTCAGCACCATGGTTTCTGGCTGCCATCTTAGCTGAGTTAATTTGCATATAGTAGTTCTGATTGGCTGGTGGGCATGGCTTGGCTAGTGGGCGTGGCTTTGGTATAATGAAGTGAGGGTCAATTTGCATATTACTTTTTTATTAGATTAGATTATAAGGATCTGTTAGTCACTGTTACTTAAAACATGATAACTGGAACTGGAGGGGGCTCAAAAATAGATCTGATTGATTCCTGCAGACGAGAGCAATGCTATTCCTTACAGTAATTAAGTTAGCTAGCAATAGCATGTTTTGTAACCAGAGTGAAAAAAACTGCACCATGTTGTTCTTTGTTATTAAGTTCAGTCAGGGACTCTGAATGTGACAAGTCCCTATACATTAGTCCTATCAGGCTTATATTTTGTAAACTCACACCCACAAACATTATAATTTTGTAGTTATATTATGTATACATGCATGATACTAGATCTTTATTATAAAACTAAAGTCCCAGGACACAAAATGCATTCACAGGTAAGGTCTTTAGTGGCTCCTAGCTGCCAACCGGGGCCTTCTTTCATTTTGCACCACCCCCTGGTGGTCAGCACAAGTCATAGAGAGTGATCAAACTTCCAGTTGGTCGAACTCCCAAGGAGACACTATGCATATTAGGCTTTTATATGTATCAATATGAGAACAATGTAGTAAATTGACCCTGGTGTGATGAAGAAGGTATTTTATCCAAAACCTAGTTCAAGGTGGTGAGACTTGGTAAATCTCACTGTAATACAGGAGATTCTGTTACACCCCACTCAAACTTCGGAAGCAGAATACCAGCATCACCAGCTTAGGATATCCTGAGTGAATATGAGGAGACTCAAAGTGATCATTTCACTGAATAATCCTGGCCAGGTATAATCCAACTTTGTTCTGGATTTCTTAACAACACTATAGGGTGTCCCCCAAAAATGTGTATATACTTGAACAGCTGATAGCTGAAGTTTGAAAAAGAAATGTATTTTAATAAATACTGCCTTTATAATTATTCAAAGTGTGTGTATACATTTTGGGGACACCCTATATATCTTTCCCACTATTAAAATAAAATAATACTTTTATAACATTTATGGGTCAAGGTGTTCATTTTCATCAAGCCTCCAGAGATTTGTGTTCCTACTTTAAATTAAAATCCTTGTCACATTTATATTATAGACTCCATACTATTATAATGGACATATTTCTTTCTGCAAAGCCTGTGCTTTCAACCACTACTCTACTGCCACAGGCACCTCAGATTTGAAATGTCACGATTACATCATCTAAACTGCTATAGAGATGACTTCTTAACATTTTAAATTATGCCACCACTTTTTACCAAAGACACTAATAACCTGAATGCACTGAAGTGTTGATTATAGCCTCCACTTCCCCATCATTCATTGAGGAGTATATCCCGTTAATTATAGCTCCTAAATAATTCTTGAATCTGTCTTTTTTCCCCCTCAGATTCCATCTCTACTGCTAATTTAATCACCTCCCATTTTGCGTAGGTCCTTACAGAAATTGTTTCCCTGTCTGTTACGTTGCCCTCTAGTTAATCTTTGATGTTGTAACCATGAAGGATTTTTATATTACTATGATCAAGGTACTCTCCAGTATAGTGGTTTCCCACAGCTTAAATGGCAATCTACAAATCCTATTAACAGGCACATAAGATTCTTTGTTGGGTCTTCTCTACTTTTCAAAATTATGTCCAATGACTATCCATTTCACTCTCCGTCCTAGGTAGTACCTTCTATTTATAGTTGCCAACATTAGCCATACTATTTCATTCTTCCCTGACTTCCCTATTATTTTCTCATCTTGGACTATTTCCCTGCTTAGTAGCATACACTCATCTTTCAAAACATTATGTGCTTTATGCCTTCATTAACTTCCAATGATCATTCTATTTTGTTTAAGAATTTCAACCTGAGCAACAAGCTGACTAGTTTTAAATGCAACTCAATAAATATTTATGAAGTGAATCAACAAAAGGATGGATGGTGAAATTTATTATCTTATATTACCCTCAGGCAACATATTATAGCTCTAGGTGGCCCGCAGCCTCTAAGGTGGCACCAATGACCCCTTCCCCTGGTACACATGAATAGAATATGGCATTAAATGATGGAATATCACCTCTGAAATTATGTTATAAAATGACTTTGACTTTGGCCTTCATTGTTGTCTTTTGTTCTCTTTTGGATCATTTGACCTTATGAAAGTCAGCTGCCATGTCCTGAGGCAACGTATGGAGAAGCAGATCACATGACAAGCCCTGCCTGTGGTCATAGTGACGCAAGCTGAGCTTTTAGGTGAGACCATAGGGCAGGCTGATGTTGCTATGCAACTTCATGAGAGACCTTGAACCAGAGGCATCCAGCTAAACTGCAACTAGATTCCTGATTCACAGAAAGAGGGACATAGTAAATGTTTGTTGTTTTAAGATGCTAGTTTTTGGGATAACTCATTATTCAGCAAGAGGTAATTAACATGTTACATTTTTGGTATGTGTATTAAATATACTTTGGATGTTAAAACAAAAGAGCAAACTCATTTAAAATATTAATGAACTAAAAAAAAGGAAAAAGAAAGAAAGTGCCATAGCTGGTTGGGCTCACTGGCTGGAGCATTGGCCTGTGGCCTGAATGGTCCCGGGTTTGATTCCAGTCAAGGGCATGTACCTCTGCTGCAAGCTCAATCCCTGGCCCTGGTCAGACATGTGTGGGAGACAACCAATCGAAATTTCTCTCTCAAATCCATGCTTCTCTCTCTCTGCCACTCATCCTTTCTTCCATTCTCCCTGAAAATCAATGGAAAAATATCCTTAGGTAAGGATTAATAAAAAATAAAATAAAATATTAGTGAACTAATATTTTTGTTGTTAGGTGTATTTTTTTAAGCTTAAATTATTCATGAAGTGAAATCAGGTAGATGTGTGCTTTTTTATCTTGAGAGTTTTAGATGGGGGAAAGCACATAAGTGAACAACCTAAATATGTATACAGTTATGAAGAAGCAGATAATTCATATATAAGAGTGATGCTTTTTTATTATCTTGATATTTTCATAGTCTAAAAAAGAGATTGTGAACTTGAAATGTATTTTCTGAATTTTATTTTTCCATTTATTTTATTTGACTGGTTCAATCTTAAAAAGAAAATAGAATTTCTAAATGTAGGTCTTTTGGTACTGCATTTACAATCCAGTCTTCAACAAATCCAACTATTTAACCATATTATTTTGTTTCTAGGAAGGACCTTTTCTTGCAGAACATTTCTGAAATATGCTAGATATTAAAATTGATGGCATTGCTCAAACGCTGTTGGGCAGGACAACTGCAACTCCTCAACGTTTCAGTCAGCTAAAATATTTAAAAATACTTGAGGGAATAATAGAAGCCTGATTGTTGTATGGAAACCTGCTTTCTAGAAAGATCAAGGAATATATGTCATCAAGATTTGCAAAATTGGAGGCAGTAGCTTGGGTAAAAAATCTCAGAGACCAATATGGGAACACAGGTCCTCGAACGCTGGGCATTAGGTGGAGAAGATATGAGAAGTCGTAGGCATATAAGAGAGACTTATTGCAAATCAAGTAGCCATTGCTAACAAGGAGCCATCAGACAAAGCAGTTCCTCAAAGTAGCCTCACAAAGCAGCCATGCAAAGCAGCCTCCTAGGCTGGTCAGTAACACTTATAACAACTTAGACTAAAGAGGCTTCTTGCCAAATGGTGACATCAGTATTTGGATTATCAAAAGACACACCTGCACAGTGCATACAGTAAGATCGCTGTGTCCTTGCTTTTGCACATGCATGTGGTAAATTGGCCTTGAACATCCGGCGTACGCTGATTAGTGTTCCCACACCAGAGTAGACCACCATTTTAAGAAATGCTCCCTTACCAATATTCACTGTTTTATTTTTTATTTTCAAGAGTGAAAGAGAGAGAGAAAGAGAGAGAGAACCATTGACCTGTTGCTGTACTCACCCATGCATTCATTGGTTACCCCTTGCACATGCCCTGACTGAAGATTAAACCCATTAACCTGGTGCATCCAGATGATGCTCTAACCAACCAAGTTACCCAGCCAGGGCCTAGTACTATTCTTAACATAAAAATGATGATATTGACCAAAATACTGTGGACAGAGGTTGAAAAAGATTAAGATATTTTGTTTTAAGTGGGAAGATGTTTTAAGAGTTTTTAACTACCCTATTGTTTATGTTTCCTTTTGATATATGAACAAGATAGTTGATAACATATGTTTAAATTGATCATAGTAATTTTTAAAATAAATATAAAATGAGCATTCTAAGTGATGTGTACTAGTAAATACTTTATCATAAATACTTAATTGGGAGCATATCTTTTCCTTAATGTAACATAAAATGATGGTGTGCTTGGCTCTTAAAGGCATTTGAGTTTGGTATAAAACATGTATATATTAACAAAATAGTATAACAAATCATCTAAGTTACATATATGTCTTTACTGCTGTGTCCTTACTTTTGAATAGCAATATATATATATATATATATATATATATATATATATATTTGCAAAATCATAAATACATCTTTAACAAACAGCAGTGTAGAACAAAAATAAATATTAACAATTTTCTTTTAAGATTATTTCCTGAATCTTTTTATGATATCTGTGGCAGAACAGCAATCTCTCAAGGAGAAGAGAAAGTCTAGGCTTTAAAAATAATGTTCTTTCAAGATTTGGGCTGATCTAACAAGCTAATTTAAGTCTATGTACTGTAAGCAGGATGGATAAACTCTCTTTGACTGGTGCAGAAAACATTTAGGGTATTTCTGTGAATTTTGCTAATGGAAAAAAGTTTGCCCCATGTGTACTCAGAAACAAACCACTCTCTTAAAAAGCCTTGGTAAGTAAACCTAGGGTATAAATAAATGCTTGCTGGATAAAAGTGGGGAAAAAAATGAGGTCAAATAACTGTAAGGAAGGTAGCGGATGGAGAAGACTGGATACCAATGTTTGGTGTTTAGATTTGAATAAGCAGCTGTGATTGTAACTCAGGGTTGTGGTCTTTTCTGAACTTCTGACTTATAAAGTTCTCAGAAGGCACATGGTATCAGTCAAGAATATGGAAACACAAATAAGTTAGAACTTGCTGTTTGATACATCCATTTTCTGAGGTTTCACATATTGAGAATGATTAAAAAATATATTTAAAATTACTTTTTTTTTCACGTGCTCCCCAGTACATCTGTTTTGCTGTAAAAAAAAAAAAAAATCTTAAGTTCTGCTGGAAACTATTCAAAATGTAAAATATAGTTTCGGAATATGCTTGGGGAAAATACAGAATCCAGGACAAATAAACAGATAAAATGTTGCCATGACTTTCTTTAGGACAGCAAAAAATTTAGTTACTGTTATCATTTCTTCTATTGTCTTGACCGTCAAAAGTTTGCATATACAAATGCTAACTGGCAGTGAATTCTGTAAGTTTTAGAGGGAACTTTAGGGAGGAGGGGAAGAAGTTTACATCCACCAGAGTGGGGTAGAAGGAAAGGGGTGGAGGAAGGTAGGGGGAGGTCTGTGTGTGATGTGCTGCATTCTATGGAGGTTGGGTACTAAATCCAGAAATTATCTGCTGCTACAAACTGCCATTAATGACGAGGCAGGAAACACTAATCAAGCAGATATGTGTGAAGTATTGTGGCTGGTTATGATACAAATATGACAATGAACTAGTCACCTACTACTGGTTGAAAATTCAAAAAAATAGAATATTTAACATTAATTGATTTGTAAATATTGTTATGTTGTGTGTGTGTATGTGTATGTGTGTGTGTTTTTTTTTTATATTTCAGAGATGAAGAGAGAGGGAGAGATAGAAACATCAACGATGAGAGAGAATCATTGATAGCCTGACGCCTGCACACCCTCAAGAGAGTACCTTTCGCAGGGAATCAAACCATGACCTCCTGATTCGTAGGTCAGCACCCAACCAGTGAGCCACACCAGCCAGACAAACATTGTTACGTTTATCAAAGTAATCAAAAGCATTGAATGGCATCCATCTGTTTTCTCCTCCTCTATCTTTGGTTCCTCTTCTTGCTATACTTTTTAAAAATGTTTTTATTTCTAAGTTTCTTTATATTTAGCTTTATTATTCTAGACATTAGGTTTATGGCTCTATTCTTGGATTAACAAATGCATACTATTTTTCATCTCCCAATAAGAAATATGTAGATTTAAATAGATTGTGCCATCCTCACTTCCACATCTCGTTTCCCAGTATCTGATATTTATATTGTTTTTAGGTTTTTCATCTGATTGCTTTTCTAACTTGACTTAACATACTTAAACCTCAATTAAATTTTCCATTTCTTTAGTCCCTCATATGTAAGATGAATATATTAGTTTTTTTGTCAGTCTTCCTGTTCCATTCCATGCCCCATCTTCTTTCAGCTCTACCTTTGATTTTATAGTTACTGACATTTAGCTGCAATGTTGTTAATATTTCCATTTTACAATCATAAGAAAATCTTTGGTACTTAGTTTATAGGATTAATTTAAAAGTTAGAAAATAATAAGCTGTCTTCAGATTATTATCATAATCTATTTTTATACTCAGCTGAGCTAAGTTGTATGTCTAATGCCCTTCTTTGTAAGTCTAATGTAGAATTTTTTGATCTATGTTGAGCACTAAAATTTAATTTTCTTACAGTCATTCACTTCCTTTAAATATTGATTATTTTTAGTCACTTCATAGTTTGGTCTAACCTTTCTGGATATATATATATATTTACAAAGTCATTTGTTCTGTTATATACTGCATCGTCCTTTCTCCACACTTACCTCCATTGTTTGTTTTCTATCAAGTCTCTTACCCACCTGGGGAAATATTCCCAGCAGTCCTTTCTGCTAAGACTGGGTTTCCATCTGTTACTCTCCTAGATTTGGAGCATAACAACTTTCTGAGATCTCCTACCTGCCCTTTTCCCCATTTTCCTGACATATACCCTAAGGAAGTTCTTAAAAGAAGTTTATAGGAGGTAAACATTCTATAACATGTCTGTCTGAATGGTGACTATCCTTCAGGCACTAATCTACTTTGTTCTACATCATTTTCATCAGAACATCCAAGTAAGTGCTCAGTTGTCTCTTGCTCCTATTATTGCTGGCATCAAGTCCAATGTCACTCTGATTCTTATTCTTTTGTATTTTTCCCATTTATATAAGCATTTAAGTAGTTATACCTATATGTAAGTAATTTTTCATCACTTCTGGTTGAATCCTTTTAATCTGAAGATTCAATTTCTCTCTCATCCTAGAAAATTACTGACTATTATTTATTTTATTATTTTGTACATTCCATTATTTACTTTCTTTTTAAATTTGTATTAGACAAATCTTAGACCTCACATTATTTTTAAGACTTGTCTCTCATATTTGCTCTTTTTATCATTTTGTTCCATAATCTTAGAGGCTTCTTGTCCTTTATTGTATTTAGTTCTTTTGTTGTTGTTATTATATTTCAGCAATATATCAACATAATACTTTAAAATTTAAGAATTAAGTTTTGATTCCTGATTATTCCATTTCTGTAGGATTTTCCTTTGTTTAATAGCTAAAGTTATTTTACAAATTTATGTGGTTTTAATAATTGTGGAGAGTTTGTTTTATCTTATGATTGCTTTCAGTTATGTCCTAATATCCCAATTAGCTATATATCCTACTAAAACTTTTTTTCCTTTTTCTTTTGTAATTTTTATTTTCCATGTTATCAGTTCCATGCAAATATGTGATGGTCCTTGCTTGACTTATGATATGTAATAGATAATATTTGGGACAGGTTATATCTATAGTTTGAGTGAGTTACACCCACTAATGGGTAGGACTGTTTTATCAGTGAGGATTTTGACTATAGGCTTTTTAGAGACAAAACAGGGATCTGGTAGTGAGAACTTCTATTTTAATCTGTGGCACAATCATCCAGCAGAAAATGAATTTCCTTCAAATATTTCACATACAGTCCTTAAGAAGAACAATATGGAATATATCTTGGAAGTAAATAATAGCTCTTCTGATACCGATGGATTGAAATTGACCAACCAAGATTTAATTTTGTTTTTGGCTTTGTTTTACTTTTAACAGTTTTCTTGGGGTATAATTGACATACTATATACAGCATGTGTTTAAAATCAGTGTATATAATTTGGTATAGTTAACACATGTAAGGACCTGAAAAAACACCACAAACAAGATAATGTACATACTAGTATTTATTACTCTCAAAGTTGCCTTATGACTCCCTCCACAAGCAACCACTGATTTGTTTTCTGTCACAATAGATTAATTTGAGCTTTCTAGAACTTTCCATATTTTTATAATTCAGTCACTTTTTGTCTGGTTTCTTTCACTCAAAATAATTATTTTGAGAGTCCTTTAGTACATATATTGTGCGTAGGATTTAAGTCCTTTTTGTAATACATCATTTGCAAAAATATTCTCCCAGTAGGTGGCTTTAAAATATCTCTTATGAAGTCCAATTACCTTTTTTTTTAAAAAAAATTATAGTTATGCTTTTGCAAACCAGTGATTTTTAAATAAGCTCTTCAGCTTTTGAACTTCAGTATTTACTCCTGTTTTTGGCAAAGTCTGTTATCATTGAGGCCAGGGCATCTCCACTCCCAAGCAAGGGATCACTTTCTATCTCTTGTGTAGTTTCCTCTAAATAAACTTAGGGTTGCAGCTTGTCCATAATCAAGCTAATTCCATTCTTTTCAAATTTTTGAAATTTGTTGAGACATTCTATTTATTGGTATAAGCTCTTATTTTTTTAAAAAAAAACTTAATCACTTATTTATGCTTTTAGGAGGGTATTTTGTTTTGTTCTTCTATAACTTATATTTCTTTATATTTATTTTCTACTCCTACATCAATAATATCTAAGAGATATAAAAGGAATACATTTAAGATTACCTAGAATTTTTATATAAAATTGAAAATACTTGTATGTGTCCAGATTTGATATGAATTTCTTCCTCAGGCCTTGACCAACAAATCCCCTGTGAACAAGCTCTTTTGAAATTGTTTGCATCTTCATATCACCCATGTCCAGCAAAAAAATTAGTAGCCCTAATAAATATTGAATGAATTGATATCATTTGTTGAAAAGAGATACCTATAGTAAACAGTATTTATAAGCCATTTAAAATAAAGAACAGAGTATTTAAATTAATGAATAGCATCACATATACAGGATACTACCATCACTGAGTCTTATTTAATTAACATTTACTGTCTTCAGTTCTTTATAACTGATATTAAATATAACATTATTTCTGTAACAACAGTTTTGCTTGAATTCAATACATATTCATAAAGACTTCTTAGATGCAAGGGACTAGTGTATACTCAAGGGTACAGCATAAAATAAATAAGTCCCTGTTCTCCTGGAGTTTATACTCTACTAAACTTGGAAAAGAAAAAATGAATTTTAAAAATACATGATAGTGTCACTTAAAATGTATATAAGAGTTCGGGAAAAGAAAAACAGATATAGAGAGTGAAGGGGTCTGGAGTTGTCAGACTTTACAAAGGGCTTAAGGCAGATGTTTCAGGGTTAGGGTGGGTTTTGTGTTTGGAGAATTAAAGGAAAAAGTAGAGGTATTGGTATCAGATGATGTTAGAAATAGACAAGGGCCTGATTATATAAAGGATTATCAATTGCTTGGGAATTTAGATTATAAATGGAAAGTAACTGTAGGATATCAAGCAGCAAATAACGGGACATGATTCACATTAAACAACGAATACATATCTGTTTCCAGGGATGATTTTACAGGGACAAACATAGAAGCTGGGAAATCAATTAAGAAGTTCTTTTTAAAAAGTACAGGAGGGAAAAAAGGAGCTAGAACTATTGTAGTAAAGGTGGAGATGGGTAGATCAAAATATGCTGTAAAGGTAGAATTAAGATGATCTGATGATGCATTAGATGTGGGTAGCAAAACAAAGACAGGAATCAAAGGTAATTTTTAGCTTTCTTGTCTTCAGTAAGTTGCTGGATATGCCTTTTTCATTGGAGGGGAATTAAGAGTTTGGAGCAAGTTTTAGGACTTCATTTGTAGGAAATCAAGAGATCTGTTTTCACATGGGGATGATGCAGTCTACAACTTTGGAGAAATCTTGGCACACTTGTTTATTTGTTTTTGGACTATATGACAAGAACTAGCAGTAATAGATTACCACTAATTTCTAAGTATCATTTCTGCACATACACAGAGATACAGATACTTGCACCCAAAGATGCAAAAATACATGTACCCTCCAGTATCTTTCACCCATAGTCCCATGTCAGAATATTTTGATTCTATTAGAAAAAGAAAATTAAGTAAATACATTGCAATTTCAATAAGTTTAATTTGGTTGGTTATTGTCTAAGTTTAATTTATAAAAGCTCATAAAGAATTTTCTTTCCATATTTCCATGTGGTAGGTAGATGTGTGGGTGGTATTTTCCAAGGGGCTCATTTTGGCCTACTGAAGACCACAGTGTAATTTTTATTGTTTGCAAGTTGAAGAAAGCATGAAGTATTTTTAATCCTTCTTAAATATGTTTTCTAATTCTGAGTTTCTCTCCGACCACCAGCATTTTTCTCGTGAATTTCCCTAATTCCATAACAATGGAGCAGCTCAACATTCTTCTCTGCTAAAGTAATAGAATACAGTTCTCCCATCTTTCATGAGTGGCATTTTATATGATTTTGTAGATTTGCAAGACAAAACAACTACATTTGTCTATTCATTAATTCTGTATTTTGTATTTCATTGATTTTATCATTTTAATGAAGCTTTATATGAAATGTTGTTAGGAAGGGATAATAGGGGATTTAGAAAACGTTTTTAAAGAGTATCCAGTTTTTAAAGATTTAGGAACGTTTTTTTAATGAGTATCAAGTAATAAATCTTAATAAATTAAATCAAGAGAGATTTAAAGATACTAACATATTTCTCTAAACTGTTTAATGTACAAATTGAATTACATTTTGTCTTTTGTAAAATTGTTCATATATATGTATGTCTGTGTGTGCCTATATGTAAAGATATTTATAGTCAAACTTCATTATTGTCATTATTTATAAACTAGAGTCCTGGTGTATGAATTTGTGCACAGGTGGTGTTCGGCTGTCCTGCCCTGATGGGGGCCGATCGGGCCAGGCTGGTGGAGAGGAGGGGATGCGGGAGTTTGGCCAGCCTGTCCTGCCCCGTGAGTGGATGGATTGATCAGGGCCAGGCCAGTGGGGGAGGGGCACCTCCTGATCAGGCCAGTTGGCCAGCCACAGTGCATGTTATAGCGACCGATAATGCTGGTCATTTCAGTCATTCCAACATTCTGGTCAGTTGGCTTTTATAGAGAGAGATTCTACATTTTTGAATTTGCTTATTCACCAAAATGTATTTTTGTTCCCAAATAATTTTGTGGTCATTTGATGTCATGAAAGTTTGAGTCAGTTGGCACCCACATTCTCAGCCGAGGTCCAACAAGACATGGGTCTGCCTTTTTGTTTCAGTTCTCATATTGTAAACAAGTGTCTTTTGTGGTGTATTTACTGCCCCATTTTTCACATTTTCCACTTTTGTTGATTTCACTGTTTAAAATAACATCTAAGCATAGAGATGAAGTAATCTCTCTTGTTCCTAAGAGCACAACACTGTGATGCTTTACAGAAAGAATATTTGTGTTAGATAAGCGTGAGTTATAGTGCTATAGGTTGTGAGTTCAATGTTAATAAATCAATAATATACATATTAAATAAGTTGTCTTCAATCAAATACACATAAAACAAGATTACTTATTGATCAGTTAACCTAAATGTGTGACCAGTGGCTCAGAGGAACCTAAGACTGTATTGCTCCTAAGATCACTTTTTATTCTCCAATTTAGTGATTTTTCAAACCATGGGTTGCAGAAATTTTAAAACATGCACAACCTGACTGTTTAGTCAGGGATATCGACCTTAGGTTGTCCAGTAAAAAAAAAATGACAGCAGCCAATACAACAATAGCCATCTGTTGTGAGTGAATCAAAATTATACCTATTGTTTTGTCAGATCAGTAAAAATAGGTGTGCTGCAGAATTTTAGTTATTAGTTTATGTGTACCATGAGATGAAAAAGGTTGGAAATCACTGCTCTTATTGATCATAGTAACTTTATAGAAAATAAGTTCTGAAAATACTGTGGATCATGTGCATGTTTGTGGATTTGTGTATACAAACATAAACACACACAAACAATATACACAAGACCCTGGCTGATGTTGCTCAGTGGTTGACCATCAACCCATTGTAAGAAATGCTCATGGACAGAGTTGTAGGAATGAGACAAACACTTGAAACTGGATTGGCAATGCACATTGTGCAGAAGGTTGACGGCTTGGAAATCATGGGCAAAGCACACTGAACAGGAAGTCTGTTCAGGTTTTATTTCCTGATGTGAGTCTGCCCTGCCCCTCACTCTGACTCTGACTTGATTGGTCAGGACTCAGAGTGCAGGTTCCCATCATTGCATGATTCGCTAATTCAGAGGAAAGTGTGGGGGAAGATGAAGACTAAGATGACGGCCCCCCTGAGAATCTGAAGGTCATATCAATGTGGTGGGACCCAAGATGGCAGCAAGCTCCTTTGACAGAAAAGATCGCTGGTTCACTCTCACACCATGAACCAGGAGGTCATGGCTGAGGTCCAATTCCCACTCAGGGCATGTGCTCAGGTTGCAGGCTTGATCCAAAGTAGAGGCATGCAGGAGGCATCCAATCAATGGTTCTCATCATTGATGTTTCTATCTCTCTTTCCCTTCCACTCTCTAAAATCAATTTAAAAAATGTATTTTTACAAAACACACACATAAGAACCTGTAAGGATATGATAAACAGAATAAGATTAACACCTCTCCAAAAGACATCCGTGATATAGTATATAGAACCAATGAGTGCCAATTAATATGGCCAAAGGGATTTTAATTATGGGATTAAGTTAAGGATCTTGTGAGTGGAAGACTATCCTTGATAAACTGACTAAATTAACTGTAATTACAAGGATGCTTGAAATGGAACAGTGAGAAAGAAAAGAGAGAGAAATGTAACTACGAAAGACTGTTCAGAGATGCTGTGTTCTTGATTTTGAATTTGGAAGAAGGGAGCCATGAGCCAAGGCATATGTACAGCCTCTCAAAGGACAACTAAACAGATTTCTCCAAAAAGCCTTCAGCAAAACGTGCAGCTTCACCGACACTTTTACGCTGTCCCAGTGAGACCTGTGGGGGACTGCTACCTCACAGAACTGCAAGGTAATACATTTGTGCTGCTTTATAGCCACTTAGTTGGTGGTAATTTGTTATAGCAGCAGTAGAAGATGAATGTAACATCTTTATGTGACCTGAGAGTTCTCAGTCTCTGTTTCCTTGACTCCATAGTTCTATCACATTTCAACTTCAAATGTGTCTTCATTTTCCACCCAATCCTTAGATCCCCTTAGTTGGATTTTTCAAACACCACCAACAAAACAATCTTTTGTAACCTGTCCTCTCCAGCATGTGAAGTCTCCACAATTTACCTTTAAAATGCAAATGTAGCCATGAAAAAAGAGGCACCTAGCTGTCTGTTTTATTTCCCTTGAGATTTTCCTGACAGGAAACTCCTACTTACCCTCACTTGACAAAAATGTGGACTGCCGTACATTGACAGGCTGAAGAGCTGTGCATTTCTTAAAATTCTCCACTCTTTTAATTTCCATAACATCAGACTCTTAACTTTCTGGAAATTCTCTCCTCCTTTCCCTACATGACTCATCTTTTGTCCTCTTGCTTAATCAAACTCTGGGCTTCATCTTTGTTTGTTTTTATTTTTTTATTGATTTTTAAAGAGGAAGGAAGAGGGAAAGATAGAAACACCAATGTTGAGAGAATCATTGATGGGCTGCCTCCTGCACACCCCACACTGGAGACTGAGCCTGCAACTTGGGCATGTGCCCTGACCGGGAATCAAACTGTGATCTCCTGGTTCCTAGGTTGGTGCTCAACCACTGAGCCATACTAGCTGGGTAGTTCTCATTTTAAATCTCTCTGTATCCCATTTCCCCCCACCTCATTGGTCATCTTAGTTTCTTTGAGCCTCTTAATCATTTGTCTCCTTTTTGAGTGACCTAATTTCTCTTTTAATTACTATAGATATGTTAAAGAACCTCTAAATTGCACTTGCAGTGCAGACCCCTCTCCTGAACTCCATATTCAATATCCAACTCTTTACTCTTGTCTTTACTTGTATATATTAGAAATACCTCAAAATCAATATGACAACTGTATACACTTCCCGGCTGCGTATTGGCTGTTACTCTCTTCGTCTTTGGCACTATCTGTAGGCAGTGGCAAATAAAAGTTTAGAGTCTCTCCTGGTCTCTTCACCTGTATTATCAAGGCCAAGCTCACTGCTCAGACTTCCTGAATAATTCTCAAACATTCTACTCCATTTTTATGGCCTCTACAGTTATTACAGCCATTATCATCTATAACTAGGAAACCTGCCAGAGCCTCTTGGTTTTTCTTTGAACATATTCAAATCCATCTTCCACTATGTGGCCAGAATAGTCTGGCCAAAATTCAACTTTCACATTTACATTATCTTGCTTCAAACTTTTTAGTGGCATCAAACTACTGATTAAACAGAACTCAAGCTTTCTTTATATATATTATTGATTTTTAATAGAGGGGAAGGGGAGGCTTAGAGAGTTGGAAACATCTATGAAAGAGAAACATCGATCAGCTGCCTCCTACACACCCCCTACTGGGGATATGCCACAACCAGGGTACATGCCCTTGACCGGAATCGAACCTGGGTCCCTTGCTTTAGTCAGCAGGCTGATGCTCTATCCATTGAGCCAAACCAGTTAGGGCAGAACTTAAACTTCTTAATAAGACACTCAAAACTTTCTTTGAGCCCTAGCCGAGTTGGCTCGGTGGATGCAGCATTGGCCAGAAGACTAAAGGGTTCCAAGTTTGATTCTGGCCAAGGGATCATGACTGGGTTTCAGGCTTGATCCCCAGTGTGGGGCATGCAGGAGGCAGCCGATCAATGATCCTCTCTCATCGTTGATGTTTCTCTCTCTCTCCCTCTCCCTTCCTCTCTGAAATCAATAAACATATATTTTAAAAAACAAAGGAAAAAACTTTCTTTGATTTGATCCCTGCCTACTTCTCAGTCTCTATTCTTCCTTGATTCATACTTTATATGTTTCTGCACCACACTTCTTATATCCATATGCACTGTGCACTTTCTCACCTCATTGCTTTTACTTATAAGAGCCCTTGACTTGTAATATATTTGTATCAATACTGTTCTAAACATTGCCAACCCTTTGAACTAATTTTTTAGAATGCATTTTAACTTCCTCTTTCCAGAAACCTTGCCTAGACTCCTCCCAAGTTCCTACCAGGTTCACTAGGAATTCCTCGTCTGTTCTGTCGTCTGCCTGTTAAAGTCACGGCTGCTCACTGCCATTTCATTTGCTGTCAGGTAACTCTCTCGTCGGTTAGGTTATGAGCTTTGTAGAAGTGTGGAATCTAAATGATTCATCCCAGCACAAGAACACCGTGTGTGAGGAAATGAACACGTGACACTCTTTTGGAGGCATATTCCCTTTCTGTTTGATCCATTTTAGTGGAGAGGTTTTAAATGTCTTTTTTGGCTACTATATGTTCTATCTTATAACAATAAAATCAAATGAAATTCAAGAGTACATTCTTTTATGGATACTTGTTAAAATGACTTCTTCCCTGTGCAGATTCAAAAATAAGTGATTCCTGTACATCAAGAAATGGAAATGCACATATTGAATATGATAGAAGCTTGTCTGCCTCATTTTTAAACTCATGGGAAATTGAGTTATCTGTGCTGAAACCTTACCATCACTCAGTTTCTCAGGATCATGATTATAAAAATAATAATAATAACATATATTGGCCAAAAGTCTTGGGAAAGAAGATCATTTTAACTGTGAACATGTGTTTTCATTTAAAGAAAAAAAAATTTAAAGCGGTAGAACTAATTTGATTAAAAATATATTAAAATTTTTCTCAAGAAAATAAGAAAGGGTTCATATTTGAAATAAAAACCAGCACTGTTACCCAAATCTAGACATTCTATATCATTCTATACCAAAACATTAATATAGCATATAGGCATAACCTAATCATTCTTTAAAAAATAAATATATGATGATAAGCTTTCCAATTGTTAATTAAAAGTTCTCATGAGGTTTACTTGTTTTTTTCCATATTATTTATGTTCACATTATTAAATCTAGAAAAATGAGAATTCATTGTTTATATAGGAAGTATAAGAGTTTTTTATTGTTCTATGTTTATCAACTATGAGTCTATTTTTTAACATGCTATTTTTGAACACTTTATTTTCTAAAACAGCTGTTAGCCTCTCAGTCAATGAAAAGCACAGAGTTGATTGTTGATTCTGCAGTCACATAGCTTCATAGAATCAATAAATGTATTTCTGGAAAGCCTCACCTGCATGAATTTATTTTACTTTGTCTAAGAGAAAATACAATCACCACTATTTTAGTTGCCATTTCTATAGTATTCTGACATCATAAAATATTTGTGAGTAATGTTTCTATTATTATAAAATCATGTATTGAAATAAATTATATTTACATATTAAATATATTGAAGGGCAATAAACCTGTTAATGATATGTAAGACAGATCAAAATACATATTTTAATATTCCAACAAGGGTTTGTTACTATTTTAAAATTATTTAATTGAATATGAACATATTTTAAAGATAGCATATTGCCCTAACTGGTTTGGTTTAGTGGATAGAGCGTTGACCTGCGGATTCAAGGGTCCCGGGTTCAATTCCGGTCAAGGGCATGTACCTTGGTTGTGGGCACATCCCCAGTAGGGAGTATGCAAAAAGCAGCTGATTGATGTTTCTCTCTCATCAATATTTGTAACTCTTTATCCTTCTCCCTTCCTCTCTGTAAAAAATCAAAATATATTTTAAAAATAATAAAGATAGCATATTCTCTAGAATAATCTTTTATTAACTTTTTAAATTTTTATCTTTAATTACATTGTGAACTTTAAAGAAAACATTCAGAGGATATTTAGAACATCTACACACTTATACAGATATTATCATATTTTACTTAAACATATTTTAACAGACTTTTCCTTACTCCTTTAAAACAATAATAATGTCACTAACTCAAGACTAATTAGGAAATTCAAGTGAAAATAGTTGAAGAAAAAAAAGTTAGTTCTACAACATGAGAAAATCTTATTTTAAAAGTTTGTACAGTGAAATTAACATTTGAAATATCTTTATAAAATAAATGGGAAATAAATAGAAGTGCATGACAGCAATAAAGACTGAGAACAGTACAGTGTATGAAAATTAATTAGAAGTAGTTCAAATAAGCCTGAATTTTGTAATCTGCAGCACTAGGAGGATGGTGGTAGCTAGAACATAAATAAAGGACAAAAATTTAATGTTTTTAGACAATGTGCTTGATTTAAATATATTAGGTTTGGTGAATCAGCATAGGTTTTAGCCTAGAGATACTTACTTGATATTTACAAACTGGCTATGAGATAGATATCATTAGATCCGTTTCACTGATGTAGAAAATGTTCCTCCGAGTGGTAAAGTCCCTTTTCTCAAAATTACACAAGTATTAAATATAAGAACTCAGAATTCAAGCCAAAGGCTGTGCTTTCTGACCATTCTGCAAAGGAGTTAATAACATCACAAGTAAAGGTTAATAAAAGCGAAAATGGGAACAAGGTGGGAGGCTTAGGATTCTCCCTCAAAATGTGCAAAACAAGGAGGAGAAATAGTGAGACCATGGAAAGGAGCCTGGGAAATGCAAAATCAAAAGAGAACAATAGAGCAAAAAAGAAGAGAGAAATGCCAGAAAGAATGGCCAGAACAGCCAGCAACATATAAGGCTGCAATGGTCAATGAAAAATAAACTTAGTCAAGGAAATTAAATTTTGGATTTGAATTTTATTATTAATTTTGGAGATGATAATTACAATAGGCTAATATAGTGTAAATAAACTAAAAGAGGACCAAGAACATACATGGTGAGGAAATAGGGTAGGTAACTACAGACCTCAACCCCATCTGTGCCATTGGTTCCATACCACGTTAGTTCATTTTTTTCTATTATGAAAATTTTATTTCTGAGTTGACTTCTTTTTCTTACTTATCTTTTCCATTTATGTACATCTTTGAAGGATAATTTTCCTTAAATAATGAAATGTCAACAAAATGGAATTTTAAAAATAGTTTTATGTTTTCCACCATTCCAATATAGAGGCCGATTCTTTGCTCATTGGCTATGTATAAAATAGAAAAGAACAGGAACTTCTTCTTAACAAATTTATGCTTAAGCCAACCTTGGGCCTAGGAAAGTGAATAGGAAGAAAGCATTATAAAAGCAAATATTCTCTGTCTTTCTAAATGAGAAAACAAAAACATATTCCTAAGACTGTAGAAAAGGAATCTCTACATATAGTTTTTTTTTTCTTTGAATTTACTGGGAAATTGTTGGGATTCATCAGCACAGTGAGAAAAATAGAGATTCTATCTCCTAACCATAGGTATCCGGGAAGAAATCATCTGGTTTCAGTATATCAAGGAGCTGAAAGAGAAATATCACATACAGGTTAACAGTGTGAGACTGAGATTACCATTGAATGGAAATTCTGAAGTGCATAGTGCAAAGGTTAAGAGGGAGAGGGGTGGTGTGCCATTGGCAGTGCCTGTAATCAGTAATCAAGGATACAGATTTAGTAGACTGCGATGGATGAAGCTCATTGCAAGAATTCAGGAGAATAAGTCAGCTTGTGGTGGACTTGAAGACCCTAGGTTCGCATGATCCAAATGGGTTAGAATGTCTTGGCTGTTGAGATCGGGGGCAGAGGGGTGTGCAAAAAATAAAGAACTACCTGGGGAAATTCAGTGAGTGTCTACCTTAAGAATGAATATCCCAGGAAGAAACTCAGAGTTTTACAGGAAAAGGACTCCACAGGAATGATGGAGGACAGAATGAAATGGTAAATTCCTCATTGAGCTTTATGTAAAAACGGCACTTTTTAAGCAACCTTTGGAACAACCTTGGGTACTTGAAGAGTAGGACAGGGAAGGCAGGTACTTCCTCATGATAACAGTGATCATTCCAGCTCAGATGGCTTTAGAAAATGATAGTTGTTGAACTATTATTCTGCACCTAAGTTCTGGAATTACATAGGAGGAAGGGAATACTATTGTGGAGGACAGTGGAAATTTTCTGATCACATTTTAATTGAGAATTAATAAAGTACAGGATTTTTTTTTATCTTAGTATTTCTCACATTCCAATACAGAAAAGAAAAACTATTCTTTTTAACAAGATAATCTCATACAAAAAAAGCTTATTTCATTTTTAGTTTAAATTAAGCTAATTTATGAGCTGTTTCTGAATTTTCCTAAGATATTTAATTTTTAAACATTTTGTCACAACCATAAAACCAGGTTCTAGATAGATAATGACTATATGTGGCTATATTTTTTATCAAGTCTACCTAATGTATCTCCCCTTCAGTGTTTTATTAATTAAGCGGAGAAGCAAAATATACTTCAGGCAAATAGTTGTTTATATTTGTTTGGAGATTAGCTGTTTGATCCAAATATGTATTTTTACTTATGCAAATGCTTTCTGTGATTATATTCAACTGATTTTTTTTGGTAAAAATAACAGAAACATTGGACTGGTTCCAAATGATAAGTTTAAACATTCAAAGTGAGAGAATTGAAGAATGTCAGAAAAAAATGGTGTTTATATATCACAGTTTACATATGTGATGTCAAATTAATCAAGATATGCCCCCTAAAAGAATAGAAGTTTAAATCTATCTCATGTC
>PVJC01023296.1:0-26530 GCA_004026665.1 Murina feae | reverse complement strand
AGTGACTGTCTGTGTTTCTGAGATAGCACACTTTGCAAGGCCTGAGGGGCATTTACAAGAAAGGATAAAAACGGCGAAGTTTTGCATTTGATGTCCCAGTTGGTTGTAGCCAATACTAGAGATACGCTCAGCGCTTTCGTATCGATTCCCGGTTAAGATTGCGTGGGAAAGGGCACGCGGGTAGGTGTCCGCGGGAAGGTGCTTTCGGACGCGGTGTGGGGCGGGAGTATTTTGCCTGCGTGGTTTCTGGTCTGCTCCCCTCGGGAAGATACCATGAACCGGTAGAAACAATCCGATCACACGTGAGGGTGTGAATTTTCTCGTGTCAAACCCAGACGCTCCGTGGATGGCGTTGCCCGTGCAGACGCGTCCAGAGAACTCCTGGGGAGGCTCGTGGCGGCTCTGATGGGGGCCTGAGATGGGCCACCCCGATGTCCAGGGCACCTCACAGGCCTCAGGTCCACGTGCTGCTTCCTCTAGGCCGGGCCGACCTGCTCTGACCTCCTGGCAGCCGACCCACCAGGCCTTGACTTGTATGGCCCTGGAGCTTTCCCTTCAGAGTCTTCCTTTTGTTTTATTTATTTGTGGTTAATCCTCGCCAGAAGATATTTTTTTCCCCCCATTGATTTTCAGAGAGAGTGGAAGAGAGGGGAGGAGGAGGAAGAGGGGGGGGAGAGTAAGAAAGAGAGAGAAACATCCATGTGAGAGGGACACAATGATTGGTTGCCTCCCGCGCACACCCTGACGGGGACCCTGAATTGAACCTGCGACCCAGGTACGTGCCCACCAACCCAGGAACCACCCTGGTCAGGGCACAGGCCTGGGTGTCGGGCTCCATCCCCCATAGGGGGCGTGCAGGAGGCAGCCAGGAGACGCTGCTTCTCTCTCAAACATGTATCCATCGCCCTCGCTAAGAAAGTCAATGAAAACGTATTTAAAAAAAAAAAAAAAAAAAACCGTTCCCGGTCATCCCCACCCGCCGTAACGCACACGCTGTGGTTTTTTTCCCTCTCGCGCGCAGAGGAACCTCACGGAGTACTTCGTGGCCGTGGACGTGGGCAACATGCTGCAGCTGTACGCCAGCATGCTGCACGAGCGGCGCATCATCATCACCTCCAGCAAGCTCAGCACCGTGAGTACCACCGCCTGCCGCCGTCTCCTAGGCAACCGCGCATCCCGCGCGCATCACAAAGAGGCTGCGAGGCTGCGCGCCTCCGCGGACTCAGACAGGTTCCCCGTGTCCCTGGAGACAATATCCGTGGCCCCCGCCCCCCCCCGCCCCCCCGTTTCTGATAAGTGGTCGTCCCGCGGCTCTTGAAGGACAAAAGTCTGATTTATGGAAGGCGGCCTGCGATGCATTAAGTCGGGTTAATTATTTTTTCTGATCCAGGAGATGAGAGTTGGGCGGTGTGTTGTTTTCCCCCCCCCCTCCCCCTCCGTCTTTCTTGTTAACTCTCCCCGAGTTCATTTGACTGCCTCCTGCCATAGAAAGGATCGTGAGGAGCTATTATGAGATGGTGATTATTCACTTGTGGTTTGTTCCTGAAAGGGACCCGGGGGGGCGGAGGGGGCCAGGGGAATAGCTGCCCTCCCAAGCTGGCGGGAAGGTGGGATGCCTCTTTGTTGCCAAGCGCTGGTTTGGAGGAAGCTTCTATAGGAGTTGTGACTTGGAGGAGCTCTTCAGACAGATAATAACTTAAGAGTCAAAGCAGCATTTTTTAAAAAATTTCTAATCACCCCGTTATCCGCCACTCACCAACATGTGCTATGGCAGCTCTCTATCGACGTGGTGAAGGCGGTGAGAATCGGGGTGTCTTTGGACCATAGGAAAAGAGTCACAAGTCTTTCGCTCCATTTCCTGTTTTCTTCCCCCCCCCCCCCTGCTTTCGAAATTGGCATTTTTAATAGTTTTGATGGACGTAAAAACTTTAAATATCCAGAGAGGTTAGCGTGACAGGTGAGATGCTTATTAAAACCCATTATTGAAGGTGGCACGGACATGCCGTCTTAAGCATTTGGGCAGCTGATAAAAATAAGGCTCACGTATACATGTTTTGTTCTGTCGTAGAAATAAAAACGACGAGGTCTGGTGTTTTCGAGTAGAGAGAGTTTCAGGATCTCTCTAGGAGGTGTGTTTCGTACTGAGTGGCGAGAGAGGTGTCATCAGAGAAGTTGCATGCCCACCCAGAGGTCCCCCGAGCTCATCGGAGACGGGTCATGTGATGCTGGGTTTTCTGATTCTAATTTTGGGTTGTTCCCGTGACTCTATAAGCGAAAAAACCACGGTGTTGAGACCTTGAATTGCAATATCGATATGCTCGCTTTCTAAAAAAAAAATAAAATTGGAGATAGATTATTTTACTTCTTGAAAGACACAGCACATGCACTTAACGGGGGCAGAGTGGAGGGTGGACGAGGCGGCGACAAAGGTGATTTCTTGCATTTTCTTAAAGCGATATCGAGACAGTCAAGCGGAGTCGTTATAAATTTGCTTTCCTGCCATTTTTTTTTTTAAATTTACCACGGAGGGAAAAACCAGTGTTCTCTCTTCTCCCTCTTCTCTTCACCTTCATCCTTTTATGAACATGTGCACACACATATGCACACCTACACGTATGCACACACGTACATATGCACATACACACACATGTACATATATATGCATACATCTCCATACAGATGAGGAGCTAAGAATTCTCTCCACGTAAGACCCAGCGATTCTCCGGTGATTGTCAGCAATAATTTTCGAACGGGCTCGATAATGCAGCTTGGAGTAAAGAGTAACAGATCCGTCCTTTATTTGAATTAAAAAAAGAAATTATTTGAATAAAGGCTCGGTGTCCACTCAGGGAGTTGTTTCCCATGTTTGAGGCACTAAGCTCCACGCCAGCCAGTTTATGACCGTCTGTGGAAGCCCGAAGGCGGGGTCGTCTCCGAGCGCGCTCTCCGGGGCGAAGGGCTGGGAACAGGCACCCAGACCAAGTTCACGGTCAGGCTCTGCCGCCCGCCTCACGTGGGAGGAGCTGCCGTGCCCGGGTCTCTCCTGAAAATGCAGGTCCAGATCTGCCACGAATCCTACGCACGGACCCTACGTCGATGAGGAAGGAGCTGTGTTTAGAGGGAATGTAGCGAAACCTCGGAGGCGTCCCAGGGAAGAGCCATTAACGCATCCGTGAACTGACCTGCTGCAAAGCTCTTCGTTGTCTTATGTGTTTTTTTCCTGTGCCATAAAGACCAGAATGTACTTCGTCTTAACGCGAGAAACGGTTGCACTCGTTGTGAAAACCTACAGCCAAAGTTTTAATTCTTGAAAGAACACGTATGAGTTAAGGTGTATTTACATTCGCTATGTTATTGTCGGTCGAGGAACCGTGTTTGCGTTTTTTACTCTTTGACGTTCGGAATTTTATTCTAATCACGTTTGTCCGCCTTATAGCTTGCTGGGGGTTTTAGCGCCGATGCACAGTTAGGGAAGTCGGTGATTCCAGGCTCTGCCTGCTTTACATACTGTTTGTAGTTAAAATCGTACTTTTTCATCATCTTTGTAGAGACGAGGTTTAACATGAAAAAACTAGTTTTGAGATGTGTTAGCAAAAATAAGGGTGTTGTTATGGCTCGACCAGGATGGCTCAGGCGTTGAGCATCGATCTAGGAACCAGGAGGTCAGGGTTCGATTCCCAGTCAGGGCACAGGCCCGGGTTGCAGGCTCCATCCCCAGTGCGGGGCGTGCAGGAGGCAGCCGATCCATGTTTCTCCCTCATCAGGGATGTTTCTATCTTCTTCTCCCTTCCCCTTCCTCTCTGGAATCAATAAAAAAAAAATATTTACAATAAAATAAAAGGAAACGTTAATGTGTCCCCTGCCCTGCCCCCCCAGCCCTCCTATTATAAGTGTGGTGTTTTTGCTGGGACCCATTATTCTATTTTCGTGTGTTTGAGTTTCATGCACTGGGACATAGCACCTCTTGTGTTCATTCTGTTGACACATCTGTTGTCCAGTACACACCACGGCTGGGGGGCGGGGCGTCCTGGAAGCCCTGAAGGAGAACATGAGTGTCATCCACGCAACAGACAGGCACGGCCCCGCAGGGGGTGCACCTCGGGGGGCTTGCGGGACATCAGAGCAGAGGATCCATCATGATCGTACACGCGTAGATCCCTCGACTCCTTGCTGCTCAGCGACCGGAGCCGGGGACATTGCTGTCGGAAGTCATGTCCCCACATCTCAAGGCGGTCGGGCTTGCAGTGCTGTCATCTGCGTCTGTAATGACCTCCTCTAGGCAGCCGGACGGGGCTGTGCGTCTCAGCACAGGCCCAGCGAGTGACAGGGCCTCCCCATCAGGCTGTCAGTCATATGCTAACGAGGGCGGACTGTAGCAGGGGAGCCCGATGCCTCCCTCTGAAGCAGATCTCTCGTGTGTGTGGGGGGGGAGCTCCTGTGGGGACCCCTGTTTAGTTGGTAAACATCTCCCTCCTGAAGCCCGTAAGCACATTAGTTCCAGGGATTGGAGGGTGGGCGCACGCCCCTTCTGGAACCCGCCCAGCAAGCAGTGTGCCGCGCGTGCCGGAATTGTGTTAATAAACTGTAATGTCTGCCTTTGTCGGAGGTGCCCCCGGGCACCCTGGCATATGCTTTCGCTCCTCCTCTCGCTAATTCCATCGAGGGCATCTGCGGAAAGAAAGCTAGCTCTGTGGTCCCTGGAAAACCGGCCGTGAGGATGGGGATTTCACAGGCTTTGAGCCGCTCCATCTGGGTCTTGAGGGTCCGTGGCTCGTCTCTCGCTGGGGTCCCCTGTGTGGGCGCTGACCCCGAAGCTCGGAGCATCTTTCTGGGGATCAGGACCTGAACGGTTGGCGAGGGAACAGGGGTGACCCAGGCCCCCTTCTTTGCGAAGATTATCTGAGCACACATCCCCCCTCCTCGTGTTTGTTGAGCTACAGCCATCTCAGGGAGGGAGAGGCTAGGAATTTTAGATTTTTAATTCTCCCCTAAGCCCGTCGCAACCAGTGATGTCAGCGGACGCGGTCCCTGCTAATTCTTCTTCCCATGTGTTGTGTGCTGTGTGTTTCCACTCAGAGCTAAGGGAGAGGGACTGGAGATAGGACCAGGTGACAGAGAATCATTGGTCGGCTGCCTCCTGCACGCCCCCTACTGGGGATCGAGTCTGCAACCCAGGCAGGTGCCCTTGACTGGGAATTGAACCGTGACCTCCTGGTTCAAGGTCACCCCTGGGGCGGTCAGGTGGCACTTTGTTGGCAGGTACGGCTGGAGGTTCATCGGAGGAAACTTCTAAGACAGGAAAGCTCTCCTCCCGTCCTGTGCTTGTCTGACTGTCCGTTCCAAAGATTCCCTCTGCGTCATGTCGCTAGGATGAAATGTTCTCCGTCAGTAGGTGGGCATCTTGGACCTTTGTATATGGGAAGGCAGTCGGCAAGGAAGATTCTCGATCGCGCCTGCCTGGGATGGTGTCCTGGCTTGACCGCACGCTAGGTGTGTGGTCTTGGGCAACTGGTCTACCTTCGCCATCGTGCCCTGGTCCGTCAGGGGGGACGGTGGTGACAGGTGTGAGCGTGTCAGGTTCTCAGAAGAGTGCCGGCACACGGTCAGCGTCCTGTACACGTTTGCTATTGTTGTGACCAATTGTGACCTTCGGCCTGGGGACCTGACACCGGAAGTTCCAGCTGCCTTTATCCCACGATCACGTTCACTGTCCTCCACCTTCCTTGTCAGGTTTCTCCCGTGGATTTCTCGTCTCTTCCCATGGTTTCCACCGATGCCGACTCTACAGTTGCTATTCCCAGGAGTTCTAACTCCCATTAGCCAGCACTTTGGGGCTCTGTCAGCTCCGTAGATTGAGGGTGCTTTGTGGGGTTACCGGTGCGGATAGATATTCACACGCCACTGGACCAAGATGGGAAGGAATGGTGGTGATGGTTTTTTTTCATTCTTCTCTTAAACCGTTATTTGGTCAATTTGTTCCCCTCTGAACTTCATGGAGAGCAGCAGGGATGACGAAAGAAGCAGCTGGAAGATTCTAGAAAAGCAATGTGGCCCAGCCGGTGTGGCTCAGTGGTTTAGTGTTGACCTATGAGCCAGGAGGTCACGGTTGGATTCCTGGTCAGGGCACAGGCCCGGGTTGCAGGCTCGATCCCCAGTGTGGGGCGTGCAGGAGGCAGCCGGTCCATGATTCTCTCTCATCATGGATGTTTCTCTCTCTCCTTCTCCCTTCCTCTCCGAAATCAATAAAAATATCTTTAAAGAAAAGAAGAAGCCTCGTCACCAACCAGACAGAACCTCAGGTAATCGAGCCCCAAAATGTGATTGTCGCTACCCCGTGTCGCGTCAGGACCCAATAGGTCACGGAGAGCTAAAGAGCAAGAAGAACCTGCTTCCTTCCACCGGCTTTTACCCTGATCTTATTTCCTGATGGGACTGTGTTCTTCTAACCAAACTTCTCGAGTACGTCGTTTATTTTCCTTCGTCGGCACGGCTCTCAGCGGGGTGGAGGGACAGGATGTGTCGGGATAGTTAGACCTGTCTTAGCGTCAGGGACGGAGCCCATGTGCTGACCATCATCAAGTGCGGTGCCTGCCCAGCGTCAGGAACTCATTCTTTCGGAAGCCAACCCAAGGCTCGAGCTGATATTGTGCCTTCGTGGTGAGTCATTCCTGACACCCAGGAATGATGGCCTCTCAGGGCATCGGGGGTAGATCTAGGTGACGTGTCCAAGCGGACTCTGGGCCCTGGGTGTGGGACTCTGCGTCCTGGGTGTGGCCGGGAAGATAAGTGACCCCGAGTACATTCCTCACCTGGAGCGTGTGTTTTCCTTCCTCTGTTACCCTGTCTGCTGTGTTTCTCCCCCACACACATGGGCCAAGGTCTCTTTCAAGGTGTAAGAGGAGGGGTTTTCAAAGCCACGTCTGGAGAAATGGAGGAAATGAGCGAAAGAGCTGCCTTTTCCTTCCCTCTTCCAGTCGGAGGAGGGTTCGCACAGACGGGAGGACGCCTCCTTTACACCCAGGGAGCGCCCCAAAGCTCTCAGGGAAGGCGACTCGGGTGAGACGAACCCCGTTTTTATTACCCTCTGGCTCAGATACGGGAGATAACGAGGGTTATGGTCCGCAGTGGCTCCACAGAAGCTTTTGCATGCCTCCTAGTGGCGCATTGCGTGTGCGAATGAAGGAATTTAAAACGAGTGTCAATTGAAAGACGGCTGTCAGTGAGCTGTGAGCTCGCAAGGGCGAAGCACTAAAACCTGTATTTATTCTAAATGGAACCAAAATCGACCGCTTTTCACACGTCACCCATGGAAAATCTAACTGGCAGAGGACAGAACACACATGCTAAAGAGGACACGCATGCTTTTCATCAGAATGTTTATGTCTTTGGTTCCTGACTTGATTATTTTAACTAATGTTTTAAATACAGACAGTGTTGCTGTGAAGATGGAATTGAGAGGGAAAGGGGGTGGGGGAGGGAGCAGAGGGAAAAGAGGGGGCTCGATGGTGATGGAAGGAGATTGGACTTGGGATGGTTGAACACGCAATACAATATACAGATGATGTTGTAGATTTGTTCCCCTGAAACTTATATGACCTTACTAACCAGTGTCACCCTAGTACATTCAAGAATGGGAAAAATATGGCATTGCTTTGTATGCGTTTAATTTTTAAATTAATTTGATGAGAGCGTGTAAAATCTCCATTTCCTATATAATGAAATAGACACGATGGTTAAGAGAACGTCTGCGGTCCATTTTCGAATGGTTTGCATTTCTCAAATCTGATGTTTCAAGGTGGACAGAATGATTTCATTCGCCGCCTTGAAATGCAGAGACCGTAGCAACCCTTTAAAAACGACGATGCGTGCGGATCCACTTACTGCTGTAAACACCGGGGAAGAAAAACGACTCCCCCCTCACAGCGACGGAATTTAAAATGCACAGGAAGCCGCATGGGAAGAATTCTGCTGCCGGCCAGTAGAACGGACGAAGAGGGGAATAGGGAGGGGAGCTATCTTTCCGCGAGGCCTTGAGATATTTAATTAGCCACTCGCCACATCAAGACAATTGAAATGGCAATTCCCCCTGCGATCGCAGCCACGTCCGTGCAGCTGTCCTGGTCCACAGCTGGGCCCCCAAACGGGCAGCGGGAAGGAGGAAATTATGATATCCTTGGCTTCCTGCGGCCCAGCTGTCAGGCGCCGGCCCTTGCCGGTCAATAGTGACATCCCATGTGTCAGCGAGCAGCGTCTCTGGGCCCCGCACCCCGCGGTCTGCGTGCTGCTGAGGCCCCGGCTGTCGGACCCGCGTTTCATGCTTTGGCAATTTGCCCTAACGATCTCCCCCTGGAGCCTCCCCCTTTCCCCCCCTCCGCGTCTGATCTCGAAGCACGGATCCCAGCCGTGCCCAGCCCGCGCCGCGCACACTGTCGTGTCCCATCGTCTC
Organism: Murina feae; assembly: GCA_004026665.1. NCBI lineage: Eukaryota > Metazoa > Chordata > Mammalia > Chiroptera > Vespertilionidae > Murina > Murina feae. The sequence goes on along the minus strand of PVJC01023296.1, from coordinate 18,084 downwards.
TCCCACGGCGCCCACCTGATCTTTCTGTCCATGTGCCTCGTGTTGACCCCAAAACACTGTCTTTTCAGACCCCTGTCTCCCTTCGACGCCCGAGAAACGCCTCGAGCTGCTTGTAGGCTGTGTTTTCGGGGAGGGGGCGCTCCCCCAGTGGGAGGCGTGTTGCGAGTGGAGTTGGTAGAGGCGTGGGGTGGAGGCCCCGAGGGCAGCTGGGTTGTGTTATTAGCGTCTTGGGGAACCGGGGAGGGGGGAAGGGGGGGCATGGGGTTGTGTGTGCTGGGAGCCTGCTCCTCACGGTGGCTGTCCTTCTCCATCTCGCAGCTCACCGCCTGTCTGCACGGATCGGCCGCGCTGCTCTACCCCATGTTCTGGCAGCACATCTATATCCCCGTGCTGCCGCCGCACCTGCTGGACTACTGCTGGTGAGCGCCCCGCCGGCTCCCGGACCCGGGGTCATGGTGGGAGGAAGACCGGGTCCTCTTCCTCCTCCTCCTCCTTCTCTTCCTTCTCCTCCTCCTCCTCCTCCTCCTTCCTTCCTTCCTTCCTCCCTTCCTTCCCCTTCCTCTTCCTCCTCCTCCTCCTTCTCCTCTTCCTCCGCCTCTTCCTTCTTTAAATATAACTTTATTGATGTCGGAGAGGAAGGGAGAGGGAGAGATAGAAACATCCATGATGAGAGAGCATCAGAGATCGGCTGCCTCCTGCACACCCCACACAGGGGATCAAGCCCACAACCCGGGCCTCTGCCCTGACCAGGAATCAAACAGTGACCTCCTGGTTCCTAGGTCGTCCTCACCTACTGAGCCACGGGGAGCTTGGTGTGTGCACACATGCCCGGACCCGCCGGAACCTGCTTTGGGGATTAGCGACACGTATGGAAACATGCTTTTAAGAAAGGGCCAAGGGGTGCGTTCCTGGAGGGCCATCCGGTCCTCACTAAGCCAGCACCCCCTGTCCTCCTTCCTGCTGTTTCCATGGTAACGGAGGGAGCTTGTTTCCTGGCTTAGTCGCTGGAGTTTCCTGACTGGTTCCAGCCCCTTCAGGAGCCTCTGGGACAAGTTCTCACGCCAGACCATCCCCTGGCCCCGGGGGGTGCAGGCGAGATGGCCAGCACGTCCGAGGGTCTAGGCCACGAGGATGGGCTCAGCGCTCAGGGCAGCTGGGCAGGAGGACATATCCGTGTATCGAGGAATAGCCCTCGAAGACACGAGCTGTCTTCCATGTCAGAGAATTCTGAGGACCCAGCTGCTTTCTGGGGAGCATGACTCTCCCCTCTCTGCGTCCTTGCAGACGGTTCTCGTCAGGCTGGTCAGGATGCAGAAGGGAGACAGATGTTAGAGGTCGTGCCTGCCATTCCATGGTTTAGCTTCCACTTCACAAGTAGCAGCAGGAAGCTTGGCAAGCGGGGGTGGGGGGGTGGTATGCACCCACTCTCCCAACCCCAGGGCCCTCCGAGCACCTGGAAGGGCCTTTGCTTTGGCGCTGGGTGTCTCTGATGGCGTGTGAAGGGCCGGGATGCCACCCCCCACCCGCGGGGGGAGCATCGCATCCAGGTCCGCCGGTACAGGCTCCCTGGGTGTTGGGCCTCCATTTACTCCCTCGTCCATTTGTACGTTCACTGCGTAGTGAACACCTGTTTGCCAAGCCGTGAGTCTGTCATGTCAGGAATAAGACTTAGCGTCTGCCCTTATGGGGTTCACAGATGGGAAGGAACCTACACCAACGTGCACACGCACGCACACACATGCACATGCACACGCAGGGCACAGAGTAACACCGTAATTCTGCGAGGTGAATGTCAGAGGTGTGTAAAGGGGACGTGGATGGGGACAGCTAGGAGTCACATAGGAGGCAGTGGTCCCTGTGGCCTACCCGGATGGGGAGGGGCTCCTAGGGTCATGTGACACCATCTGCCTCTTCTTCTCGATCTCCCAGTATCGGTGGTGGGGGGGGGGCATGGGGAGTTTCTATTTTTCTTTTTCGTCCATCCTCACCCGAGCATGTTTTCCCATTCAGTTTTAGAGAGAGTGGAAGGGAGGGGGAGAGACACATCCATTGGTTGCCTCCTACACATGCCCAACCCAGGTACTTGCCCGTGACTGGAATGCAACCCGGGACCCTTCAGTCTAGGGCTGGTGCTCCATCCACTGAGCCAAACCAGCCAGGGATGGGGAGTTGCTAGTCCACGGGCTTCAGTTCTGCAAGGTGACTTAGTTCTCGCGATCTATTGAACGACCTCCTGTGGTCCGTTCGCAGTTAACACAAGAGGATGCAGGTCACGTCTCAACAGAGAGGTCTCGAACCCGGGAGGCAGGGCAGCTCCAGCACCAATAAAATGATAGTTGATTTAGTGACCTTGGTGGCTGAGTGTTGTTGACCCATAAAACCAAGAGGTCACCTGTTCAATCCCCGGTAGGAGGTGTTCAGGAGGCAGCCGATCCATGCTTCTCTCTCATCATGGATGTTTCTGACTCTCTCCCTCTCCCTTCCTCTCTCTGAAGTCAGTAAGAACACCCTGAAAAGTGTTTTATTTTTAAATAGCTGTGTATCGGGGTATTTCCTATCACCTTCGTAGACAGCTGTCCATTCCCATGGTTTCCTGTCAAGTAGAATTTTAAGTTTGCAATGTCAAGTGGGATAATTTCCTTCTTCTATTTCATGAGCAATGTTTTTTGGATGAGCGGTGAGTCTGTATGTGCTACAAAAATTACTGGATGACTTTATTCTCTGCTAGAGAATGAGACTCACAGGAGAGTATATTCTGTCCATATTGTTTACTGTCGGACCCAAGGCCCTAGGCCAGGGCACCTGGTGTGCTTTCCATATTTTAATTAATTCAATATAATATTGTCCTTAAACTGATTTGCCTATTTTCTAATTTGTTAAAATTATTCTATTCATAAACATGAATGTGGGACAAAAAGGAAAGTATAATCTTTGAAGGAAAACACAGGGTACATGAGCGGGAGGACGGGACAGACATAGGATGATGACAGTGAGGAGGAACTTTGTACCTCGGGTTCCCAAACACTGCCCAGCGCACAGTAGGGCTCCATAAGTATTTGGTACTGACGGGCTCAAAAAATGTTGCCGATGTGGTAGGGGGTGAAATAATGACATAGTAAGAAAACCACAGGAATGAGGGTCTAATTGGATAACAAGATGTACAAAAGAAATATGAATACATTTGATGATTATTTACGATATATTTGACAGGAAGTATATGGAAAAGATTCAACTCAGGCTATGACCTCGACCCTAATATTCTTAATCGGTAAAGTTTTTTTAAGGGATTCCGTCTCTCAACTTACTTAGAAATGATTTTGTGATTTTTTAAAAAAATGTAAATCAACCTTAACTTGAATCTGTCAATGGCCTTTCAATTTGAATTGTATAGAGAAAATAATTTTAAATGCCTATACTAGAACTGTGCATTTAGGTAATATTTTAAGCATGCAGAATATGTTGTTGTTTCAGTTTTAATGAACTGTGAATATATGTTTTCTTAAATTCAGTGCCCCGATGCCATACCTCATTGGAGTACACTCCAGCCTCATAGACGTGAGTATCCGTCAGACATACGATAGTGATCAATTCATTCATAAAAATCGTAGTTAACACAGGTGTGCTTTGGAAGAATATCAGTTGACTATCGGTACAGAGCAGTGACTAGTTTTCTATCATACGCACACGGTCATTTTAGAAAAGCTAACACTGAAATAGCGTCATTTTAATTTTTATACCCAATGAGCATCTTCAATGGCATAAAACCCATGAAAATAGGCTACATATGGTAGAGATCACACGGTTAGCTTTAAATCCGGAAAACTCTAGTTCTTCATGAACCGTTATTTGGTTTCATCGTGAGGGAGAAAGTGCAACAGGGACGGTAGGAATGTTTTAAACCTGTTGGGTTCCATTTAGTAATGTTCTCCTTGATCTGTTACGAGATGATACGCGAGCTCCAAACTCCATGCTTATGTCATTATTGGCAGATTTTTTTCCACTAAAATTTTGATTTTTATATAAATGGCATTATAATTAAAACATAGGTGTATCTACTTACTTTTTTTTGTTTTGTATTGTTTTTTAATATATTTTATTGATTTTTTACAGAGAGGAAGGGAGAGGGATAGAGAGTTAGAAACATCGATGAGAGAGAAACATCCATCAGCTGCCTCCTGCACACCTCCTGCTGGGGATGTGCCCACAACCAAGGTCCATGCCCTTGACCGGAATCGAACCCGGGACCCTTGAGTCCGCAGGCCGACGCTCTATCCACTGAGCCACACCGGGTAGGGCTCTACTTAACATGGTTTATAGATGAGGCAGAAGTGAGTAATTTTTCCCATCTTCATTGGCTGCCATGACAAGGAAGTTTTTTAAAGGAAGAATCAAATATCCTCTTCTTCTCTCTCAGTCAAGGCGGTTCAAGACTTGTAAACATAGTTGTTCACAGCCATGAAATGAATGACCTTTTCAATCTCCCTTTTAATTCTCTCTATGTAATCATGAGCATAAAAGATGGCCAGCAGTCTCTTTTGAAAGCGGAGATCTCTTTCCAAAATTAAGGATGAGGACATTTTGTCCTGCCCGAGAACTGGACTTGAGGGCTGAACCCGAGACTGGCTCAGGTCTGTAAGTGACTAGGAATAAATGAGCAGAGGCCGCCAGTGGGAGGCTCACGTGGACCGTGTGAGCGCACAGAGGATTCTGTAGGAAACGCTGGCCCTGTCTCCCAAGACCGGGGGGCTGCGGCCGCTGGGGCATCTACCTCACGGCCCGGAAGTGTCCTCTCGTGAGGATGGGAGGCAGGCTGACCACCCTCAACACCTCGTGTTCTCTTTTTATTTTATTTTATTTTTAAAAAAATATATATCTTATTGATTTTTTACAGAGAGGAAGGGAGAGGGATAGAGAGTTAGAAACATCGATGAGAGAGAAACATCGATCAGCTGCCTCCTGCACACCCCCTACTGGGGATGTGCCCGCAACCAAGGTCCATGCCCTTGACCGGAATCGAACCTGGGACCCTTCAGTCTGCAGGCCGACGCTTTATCCACTGAGCCACACCGGTCAGGGCTTGCGCTCTCTTTTAATTTTTAATATATTTTTTATTGATCTCAGAGAGGAAGGGATAGCGAGAGAGACAGAAGCATCCATGATGAGAGAGAGCCATTGATCGGCTGCCTCCTGCACGCCCCACACTGGGGATGGAGCCCACAACCCAGGCCTGTGCCCTGACTGGCAATTGAACCGTGATCTCCTGGTTCATAGGTTGATGCTCAACCACTGAGCCACACCAGCCGGACAAGACCTTGTGCTCTTCATAAGACTCCCTGATCAGTTTCTTGTTTAATATTATTTTTAACTTTATCATTCTTATAAAAATATTATATATATGCATATATATACATACATACATATATATATATTTAGAGACAGAGTGAGAGAGAGGAATTGAGAGAAAACTCAATGATAGAGAAGCGTCATGGATCGGCTGCCTCCTGCACGCCCCCTACTGGGGATCGAGCCCATAACCCAGGCGTGTGCCCTGAGCGGCAACCGATCTGTGACCTTTTGGTTCCCGGGTTGGGTCGATGCTCAACCACTGAGCCACACCCACACCCCAGTCGGGCTCATTGTCCGGCTTTTGAAGAAAAAGGAGAATCATCTTTTTGTATTTTCTTATTCTTTTCCCAACCGAACAAGCATGATTTTTATGATATAAAACTATGAGAACGGCACCATTTTATAGGCAAAACTATAGCTGAAGCCTGGTCTGGAGGGGAAACGTAGGTAAAATCCTCACGTGACTCCAACTGTAGAAAAAAATACTTAAATTATAGTATTTTTAAAAAAATATATAAAATTGCTCTTATTTTAGGGGCTGGCTCTTAATGTGTTGATTTCTTAAAATGAATACATTTTCCATCCTTTTTGGGGTGAACAAAATTTAACATCCAGCTTTTATCAGACCTTTTAAAACTAACAACTGCAAAAAAAGGATACTTTTCATGCTGGCACTGACTTCCTTTATTCAGAGTTTATCGTCGGTGTCATCACAAAGCATTTTGGGGTCACATGGTCATTATTTTAGGCTATTTTCATTGTTTTAAAAAATGCATCAGGTTTGTGGATTAACTGCAGCTTCTGTTGAAAGGACAACGTAGAATTGAAGATGGAAATCAAAATTATGACATAGTTTTCCCTCAAAAATGCCACTCATGTATTTTTGCTTATAAAATAGGTTATTTTGTAGTCATGCTGTCATTTGTAAATAACTACATATTTATGAATGTAAACTTACATAAATGTGCACACGTGGAAAGGAAATGAGTGTATTTACAAATGTTTTTGTCATAATATCGCTATTCTAAGTGATTCTCTTCATTTCTTAGGAATGGCCATGTTCTGAGTTTTACTTTAGATTTATTATATCTTTTACGAGATAGATTTTTCGAATCCTGTGTTGTCCTGCAAGTCCATATTCCACATGGATAGTATGGCTTTCTTAATACAAAAGAACTCTGTAGTAAAGATGACCATTTCGCTAGCAAATTCAAAATTCTACCTAATATGCAGAGATTTGAAATTCTACATGAATCAGAGAAATTTTAGTCCGGCCCAACTTTAAAACAAAATAATTGTTCTGGCCAATTTAAAATTTAAAGTATTTCATATTTCTCAAAAATGGCTACTAATCTGGAATGTCGCTTTAAAAATATGATGCTGAAGTTAATTGACCTATTGCTAGTTGACCCATACAATTATGGAGCTCTGAGTTGGTGGATAAATTTTATTAATGAACACCTTATTTGCATTAGGACATAAGATTAGGTGCTATCATTTATTAAAGACTAATAGAATTATGTGACTTAAGTATACATAGTAAATTAAATAGGAAACAAACTGTAAATATTTTCTTTCTTTAAGGATGAAAAATTTGATGAAATTCTAATTCACTATTATTTGTACACATATTGGAGATAATTTGACCAATTGGCTAAGCTGTCAAACAAATAAACAAGTCAGCTAGTTAATCGGATAGGCTATGAAATCTTATCTTTTATATCGAAATTCGTGTGATAAATACTGAGAATGACTTCCATATTACTTCCCCCCTCTGTCATTTTTTTTTTATTTGACTTTGTCGTCATTGTAAACTTACACCAATTCAAAATGGAAATATAGAGAAAATATTCACTGCTATACACTTCGGTTGGCTTATGTTAGAACTACATTATGATTTATGCTAAAAAAAAAATAGGTATATGACCGGACACACATTCCTGTGTTCAAGGTGGAAATGCAGTTGATCAGATTGAGAGAATATAACGGTTCACAGGTCCATAGAACCATGCCTGCTTGGCGAGCCTTAGTGGTAGGGTCCCCTTGGCAGCTACATGAGTCTCGTCATCTCCCAACCACACCAGCATATTGAGACGAGCAAACAAGCCGGTTGAGCATCTTCCACTCAGCCTCTTCCCATGGTTGGCTAGGAACTATGGCTTCTTCCTTCCTCATCAAGCAAAGTTGTTTTCATTCTCTTGTGATGTAGGATTCTCCCCTTCTCCCTTCCCCCCAAGACTCGGGCCACCGCGCCCCGAGCCCTTGCATTCACTGACCCGCTGTGTGTGTGTGTCCCCGACAGAGAGTGCGGAGCCGGTCGCTGGAGGACGTGCTCCTATTAAACGTGGACACCAACACTTTGGAGTCTCCGTTCCGTGACCTGGACAACCTCCCCAGCGACGTGGTGAGTCGAGGGGGGCCTCGGGGGTGCACACCTTCTCCTTCCTGCGCCCCGGAGTCACCGGGAGCCGTCCCCCCCCACTTTCACAAACTCTGAGATAAAGGGATCGAGAGCGCTTGCGAGGCTTCCGTGCGGGTCTGCGTTTCCTATTTTTACCTACTTGGCAGCTGGGGAGACGCGGAGAGGAGGAGAAGCGGGAGGAGAAGCGGGCCCGTAATTAAAAAGCGGGGCGCCTTCATTAGGCAGCGTTTCCTTGAAATGGCCGCCTCTCTCCCTCTCATCTTCATCATTATCTTACAAAGTAGGCATTTCTGTCTGCCCGGTGGCATGTCTTGCCACAGAACCAGAGAGAGAGAGAGAGAGGGAGTTTTTGAAGGAAGGAGAAGGGAGCCAATTACCGGCAGACGCTTCCCCGCCACCTGCCAGCGCCGTTCCTTTTAATTAACGATCCGACGGCCCCGGTCAATCTCATCAGAAATGCAGGGACCGTCGGGGTCAGAAAACGCTGCCTTTGATCCCCCCTGACGTTCCTGAAACATTTATTTGTTTTCCCTAAATTATTTCGGTTTGCGCGTTTCATCTTCCCCGGGCCCCGCTGGGGGCGGCGGGGATGGAGGGGATGGAGGCCCGCGTCTCGTCGTGTCCCCGGCCCGGGCCGCGCGGGGACCTGCCGGCTTGGGATTCTGTTTTGTAAATTACACTGCAGGCCCGGCTTGTCATAAAAGACATGGGATCCTTTTGAAACGACGAAAACTGTCTCTCGTCGTCGGGGAAGGCTGATGAATTAAGCGCCGGCTCTCTCCTGCCTGGTCTTTGATCTCGCAGAGGCTGTGTGTGCGTGTGTGTGTGTGTGTGTACACGCGCGCACACGTGTGTGCCTACAGCTTCTAATAGGGTAGACTCTGTATTCCATGTCAACTAGTCTCCGAAAGCGCATTTTATGGTCTTTTGTATTTCTGATGACAGGGCCAAAAAAATGCAGGCCGGGACTGTTTCTGAATGGTGGCTGAAAAATATCGTTATAGCACAGTCCTCGGGTAACACACTGCTCCCCTCCCCGCCCCCCCTTTCTTTATAAATTCTTTTCAGAGGTATTAAAATTGGAGAATCAACAAAACCTCCAGAATATATATATATATATATATATATTTTCCCCCTGTAATACGGCAGGTATTTTGAAATCATGATTAGGGAGTTTGCAAAATGGAATTTAAAAAATTTCGTACTCAAAAAAAACAAATAAATACAGTGAAACTAAACCCTGATTGTGTTTACAGCTCGTGGTAGGAAAATGGGATATTTTAAGTCCAAATCAGGTTATTTATGCGTATAAATAAATAACCTCGAATGCTCGCTGACCTTGAAGCCAGTGAAACCGAACCTCTTTATCGTACCATGGATGCCACGTACGAACAAATCCGCACCCCGCTCAGTGCAGAACTTCATGATGTTTTGAGCTCATTATAACTCGATGTGCCTCATTATAAAAATGTTGCAGAAGCCACTAGAAATGATTAGAGTTACTCATTTGGAAATCCACCCAAGTATCCTTCCCTGGATAGAGAAAGAATGACGAAAACAAAGCCCCAACTTTTAAGAATGTTTTCCTTATGTGCATGCTATTAATACCCTCAGGAGAAAGGATTGTTTATTTAAAAAAAAAAAAAAAAAAGGAGAAGGAAGAAAAATGAGAAAGAAATAAATGTGGGTTTTTTTGTGTGTCATAATTTTTAGCCCCTTTAATGATGCTCGTTCTCTTGTTGAGAAAAAGCATCTATAACGGTAATTGTTTTGACGGGTGATTCTTTTGAAGTGAAGGTGTGGTCCTTCCACCCCAAGTAGAATTAGCTTGATAGGAAAACATTTCGTAAAATAAGAGAAGGGGTTAACCAAAATTCACACGATGCACAAGCACACGAGGGACCGTCTTACAGCGACAGCTAAGTAGGCATAATTGAAACAGTGGGAAATATTGCCAAGAAGGCCATTGCGAGGTGGTGCAGACAAAAGTGTGTGTGTGTGTGTGTGAAAAAGAGAGAGAGAGAGAGAGAGAGAGAGAGAGAGAGAGAGAGAGAAGCTAAGGGCCAGGGACTTACAAATCGGTAGCGCTAGGGCTATGACTGCAAGCCTGCGATGTTTGAGGTCATACTCATTGTCTTCAAAACCTTTCAGAGGCCCTAACCGGTGTGGCTCAGTGGATAGAGCGTCGGCCTGCGGACTCAAGGGTCCCAGGTTCGATTCCGGTCAAGGGCATGGACCTGGGTTGCGGGCACATCCCCAGTAGGGAGCGTGCAGGAGGCAGCTGATCGATGTTTCTCTCTCATCAATACTTCTAACTCTCTATCCCTCTCCATTCCTCTCTGTAAAAAATCAATCATATATATATATATATATATATATATATATAAATCATATATATATATAATATATATATATTTATATATATATATAAAAAATCAATCATATATATATATATATATATATATATATATATATATATATATAAAGTTCTTTCAGAGGCCTGCTGACCCACCTCTCACCCATGTAGCTTTATCCTCTGCTTTCCTGTCTCACACAGGCAGGACGTAGGATCAAGCGTCAAGTCCTGTTGTCCTGTCACTGGACATGTCTTCAGCGACATTAAAAATCATCCTGAGTTCTGTGTGCGCGCGCACACGCGTGTGTGCGACGGGAGCTCACACTCTAGGCCCGAAGCATGAGACGTGGGGCTCCTGGCGTTGTTTGCTTGTTTAATAAATTAGCTGATAGTTCAACGGGGGCCTTTTAAAACGGCGCAGCGGACCCTTAAATTGCACTCCGAGGCCGGATGGCCCCGGGCCCATGTGCTCCCGATTAGGTGCCCGCCTGCCCAGTGGCCGCGCTGGCCCCGGGTCAGCGGTCACAGTTGTCCTGAATTACCCGTCTTTCTTCCCGGGGACCCTCTGCTGCGTCGCACGCTGTAATCTTCTTAATGGCTTCATTCCAATATTCACACATAATATCGGAGATTTATGGACTGCGAGAAATAGGACCCTGCCAGTAGCAGTTCCGTTACTCAAGGAATTCAAAATTGGAGAAATAAATCAGGGCCAGGCGTCCGGCAACCCTTTGTGTTCCTTTAAGGGGTTGGGGGGGTGTGTGTGTCGGGGGGGAGACTCCCGTTCTGTCTCCTGACACGAACACTTGTTTTTCGGTTTCATCATTTCACTACAGATTTGGGCCGCTCAAAGGAAACGGAGCACAGGTTGGGCTGGGGGTGATTTTAACGATACTGATGTTTACGCGCCATCGCTTTCGAAGGCTGGGGGTCCGTTCAGAGAGGCCGTAGCCGTGTTGGTCTGTGAGGACATTGTGATTTCGTTTTCTTTTTAGTTTTAGTTTATTTTTTTTAATTTTTGTGTGTGATTTTATTTTAGTTTTTTAAATATATTTTATTGATTTTTTTACAGAGAGGAAGGGAGAGGGATAGAGAGCTAGAAACATCGGTGAGAGAGAAACATCGATCAGCTGCCCCCTGCACACCCCCCCTACTGGGGATGTGCCTGCAACCAAGGTCCATGCCCTTGACCGGAATCCAACCTGGGACCTTTCAGTCCTCAGGCCGACGCTCTATCCACTGAGCCACACCGGTCAGGGCTGATTTTATTTTTTTCATTGGCTGCGCCAAATATGGAGACTTTCAAACAGATGGAATTTGAGTGTTTAGAAATTTAAAAAGGCCAGGGTAGGGCTAGAAACCATATCAGTTGAAGTTCGTGTTACTGTGTTATGTTTTGAAGGGAGGGGTGGGAGAAGAACCAGTTTGATTAAATAGAACATGTGAAATCTCAAGTGAGGTCACTTTAGTTTAAGGAAATGCACAATGGGGACACCTCCCCCCCGACCCTAATTCCAAATATCAACACACATTTCGTGTCAATTATACACTCACTTAAAATACTGTATTTCTTTTTTTTTAATGTATTTTATTGATTTTTTTACAGAGAGGAAGGGAGAGGGATAGAGAGTCAGAAACACTGATGAGAGGGAAACATCGATCAGCTGCCTCCTGCACACCTCCTACTGGGGATGTGCCCGCAACCAGGGTCCATGCCCTTGACCGGAATCGAACCCGGGACCTTTCAGTCCGTAGGCCGACGCTCTATCTACTGAGCCACACCGGTCAGGGCAAAATACTGTATTTCTACGCTATTACTGCATGTTTTAATTTTTACCGTCATTGATGCTTGGACAGGCACCTTTAACCATTATTATTTCGGAAATAAATGGGACGACCGGCTTGCTGGGAAATGAAGCGAATTAGAATCATGACGAGATGTAGGAAATCCGTCTCCATGGGACTGACCGTTAGGGTAAAACAGCGACCAGCTAGCTCTTGTACCTGAACGCAGGTTAGAATGGGCGTCTGACAGTTCTGTGCATTGGAATGTTCATTACTAGGCAGGTGAATTTGGACCTGTATCGCTTCCCTGTCTTTCATTTTAACTCAGCAAGTCGTAAATAATAATAATAATAATAATCTATATATATAAAAGACCGAGTGACCAGCAGCTGTGACACACACGGGTCACCAGGGGTGGCAGACGCTCAACACAGGAGCCAAAACCACAGGCATGGAAGCATGGAACAGACTGATGAATCTCAGAGGGGAGAGAGGATGGGAAGAGATTAACCAAAGATCTTAGATCCAGACCAGAGGCCCCTTAGCCTGGTCTGTGCCCTCTCCCAATCTGAACCCTTCGGGGGATGTCAGAGACCCGGTTTCGGCCTGATCCCCACAGGCCAAGCTGAGAGACCCCACCAGTTCACGAATCCGTGCACCGGGCCTCTAGTAACAATAATAATAATAATAATAATAGTAATAACATTTTGAAGATGAAGTTTTGAAGATGAAGTCGCAGAACAGTGCCGATAGTGTTGTTTTCAGGGCTTTGGGCCTCGGATTCACGCCCCACACAGGACGCCACGGTCCCTCTCCTATAACGGGACTCCCGGGGCCATGAGTCAACTCTTCCGAGATTCCATATACAAGCGTCCCTCCTTCCTAATCGTGTTCCGGAGACATCACGATGGCCTCTTGGGTTTAAGTTTGGGTTTTCTGCACCGTCTTCACCACCCGTTCTCACCTGGTCCGGAACCCTATTGGAAAGTGATCCCCTTGTCGCCCACCAGGAGGGTGTGTAGGGAACGGGTACAGGCGACAGCCCTCGTACAGTTCCCTGGAAACCGCGGGGCGTTCCACGCAGGAGGCGACGTGTGTGTGAAGGGCCTGTCGTCACTGAAGCCCTGAGGAGGCCTTGGCATGGAACCAGTCTTAAATCCCCGGGCATCTTCCTCCTCGAGGCTCTCGGCTGCCCCTGGAGGAACAGTTGATGTTTATATATATACAAAAAGCTCCCTAGCCAGTATGGGTCAGTGCATTGACCTCTAAACCAGGAGGTAACATGTCGGGGTTGCGAGCTTGGTCCCCAGTAGGGGGCGTGCAGGAGGCAGCCAGTCAAGATTCTCTCTCGTCATGAATGTTTCTCTCTCTCTCTCTCTCTCTCTCTCTCTCTCTCTCTCTCTTTCTCTCTCTCCCCCCCTCTCCCTTCCTCTCTGACATCAGTACAAAAAAATATTAAAAAGAGAAAGGCATGGATTGTCCTTAGTCACCGAAAACCATGAAAAGCCTAAAGAGCCAGCGACGACAACAGCAGCGCTGACTTTAAATAAACTGTTTAGATCGTTGCATTCAGGCGAGTTAATTAATTTGGGAATCGGTTTGGGAAAGAATGGGCTTTTCGTAGAGTGTTTTCAATGAGCTTTTTTTTTTTTTTTAAAAGGTAAGTATATAAACAAATGGCACTCTGACCGCTAGAGATAGTCAACAGACATGCAAATCCTTTGGCTCTTTCCTCTAATCCAACGTGAAGGTTTAATAGGTTACGCCGTCATCAAGGGGAAAAAAAGGGCCCCACAGAATATTGCATTCGTTCCAGGTTTGCCGCAGTTCTGCTAAAACCCTCACTTGTGTCTAACAGGGCATGGAGGCCCTGAAATTTCTAGGTGAAGCCCAGACTAAGGGAGCACAGATTAAGCAGTGGTGCCCGGCTGGTGTGGCTCAGTGGTTGAGCACCGACCTAGGAACCAGGAGGTCGTGGTTCGATTCCCGGTCGGGGCACAGGCCCGGGCTGCGGGCTGGATCCCCAGGGTGGGGCGTGCAGGAGGCAGCCGGTCCGTGACTCTCTCTCATCACAGATGTTTCTCTCTCTCTCTCCTCCCTCTTCCTTCCCCTCCGAAATCAACACAACTATATTTTCAATGAGTAAAAGAAGATGTGAATCCCATCCTATCCCCACCCTGTTCAGGTTCACACGTGAAATAAAATGCAGATTCCTTTAAAAAATATACAAAATAAAATAAGCTTCCCTCTGCATCTAGGGAGCTTGGGTGGAAATGGGGAAGATGTGCTGCTGGAAGCACCCCTCCCCCACACACGGGCCTTGCTGCATAGATGATGAATCTCCCGACTCCATCGTTTTCTCCTGATGGTGGAGAAACTGGGGGTATAATTGGACCCAGTGGGGGTCTCTCCCTTTGATCAGATCAGAGCGACTGTGACTTTTTCCCGGGAAAATGTCACTCCTGTGAAGGTCTGTCACCTGTAGAGCTGGTCTTTCCTCGGACGCTGTGCTCCTCTCTCATTAGCATTATTCAAAGTTGAGTTGTTAATTGGGTTGGCCCTTCCGTGGCAGCCCTCGTCGACAAGAGGAGTCAGGACCACCTGCGTCAGGAAATAAAACGATTCCTTCCTGCCCGGCCAGTGTGGCTCAGGGGGTTGAGCGTCCACCTGTGAACCAGGAGGTCACAGTTCGATTCCGGGTCAGGGCACAGGCCCGGGTTGCAGGCTGGATCCCCTGTAGGGGGCGGGCAGGAGGCAGCCGGTCCATGATGCTCTCCCATCGTTGATGTTTCTCTCTTTCTTTCTCTCTCTCTCCCCCCTCCTCTCTCTCTCTCTCTCCCTCCCTCTCCCTTCTGCTCTGAAATCGATAAAATCTTATTTAAACGAGACGAGATATACCGTTTGCACAACACAAACTTCTTTAGTCACTGTAAGCTCTCAATAACTTTACCTTTGTTCCCCCTTTTATGTCGTAACTAGAGACCCGGTGCATGAAATTCTGCCTAGGCCCTCGCCCGCTGCGGCTTTGTCCAAAGGACGCCCAGAAGGACGTCTGGTCTAATTAGCATACGACGCTTTTATTATTATAGACTAGAGGCCTGGTGCACGAAAATTCATGCACTTGGGGGGGGGGTGGTCCCTCAGACCGGCCTGCACCCTCTCGCATTCCGGGAGCCCTCAGGGGCCTAAGCAGCAGGCTGGCCTCCCTCTGCAGGAGGCTACTGGCAGGCCGATGGGGGGAAAGCATCGACCAGCGAGCGGCTGCCCTGCCCCCAGTCGCCCCTCCACTGCTGCTGGTTGCTACCGCTGGTCCCTTCCTCTGCCCGCTGCCACCCACCGTGGCTGGCCTTGCGCCGCCCGCTAGCCAGCCCCACTGACGGTTGCAGTTTGGTCATTTTTCATAGTAGGTTTTTATTATACAGGATGCTCAGAACTACTCATCAAGGGGTCGGAAAATCCCATGTGCAGGCGAGGCTTCCAAAAATAAGATTCAGTGGGAAGGGAGGGACCTTGGAGGACCTGGAATGAGGAACCTTTTAGAGCAGAAATGGAGGGTAACCCGCCCCCTCCTCCCCGGGTTTCTCTCAAGACGGGGAGACACCTGTTGTCGTGGCTAAAAAAAATGGCACGAAAGTGGCTCCCGAGCAGTTTCCTGTGAAATAATTAAAGCTCATTTATGTCCAGAGGCCTCGGGAGACGCGCAGAGGGAGGGCACGGAGCCACTGGCCTCAGCACGCGGCTCTGGGTCCGAGCTTTCTCTTCAATTAACGGGCCAGCAGGTGGTGCCGCAGTTCAGGGGAGAAGCTGCGGGGAGGAGGCCGCGCCGGAGGGGGGGGACGGGGAGGGAGGGGTGGTTGGGGCTCATGCCCCCCCCCCCAGGGCCAGTTCCCGAGGCGTTAATGCAACAGCTCCTCTCTGTCCCGCAGGTGTCGGCCCTCAAAGCCAAGCTGAAGAAGCAGTCCACGGCCACGGGCGACGGGGTGGCGCGGGCCTTCCTCAGGGCGCAGGCCGCCCTGTTCGGGTGCTACCGGGACGCGCTGAGATATAAGCCCGTGAGCCCGCCTTGCGTCGCCATTTCAACCTGCATTTGCTTTTTTTTAAAAAAAACACGTGTTTTTTTGTTTGTTTTTTTAAATTGATGTCAGGGAGGAAGGGAGAGGGAGAGAGAAGTGGAAACATCCGTGATGAGAGAGAATCAGGGACCGGCTGCCTCCTGCACTGGGGATCGAGCCCCCAACCCGGGCCTGTGCCCTGACCGGGAATCGAACCCTGTCCTCCACAGCAGCCAGCCATCCGCAGAAAGCTGCTTCTGTAGGGTAGGAGGACAAAGGTGACACGGGGACATCGGGGTGACAGGAGTGGGGAACAAGGCAGGGGGGGCTGGGGGAGGGACTCCTTTGCTTGGCAGTGAGGCCACAGCTGGTCCCCAATAGTCTGCGTTTGCCCCTAACCTAAGGGGACCAGATTTTAACATTGGTATAAAGCGGGACACCATTGACGGGGGATGGGGAGGGTTCTTTTTATTATTATTATTATTATTATTACTTAAAATATTACAAAGAGTAGTACCTATGTCTCTTTCCAAAAACCGGGACTTTTTTTAAAACGCCGCGGGACGCGGGACAAATTGTTAAAAATCGGGACTGTCCCCCCAAGAGCGGGACGTCCGGTCACCTTACCCTGACCTTTCCCGACGGCGGCTCTCCCACGCCGCGGACTTCATTGGAATAAACGCTCATCTGCGGAGGGTTCAGCCCTGTCTGTGCTGACTTGGCTCAAGTAGCGACAGGCAGCCCCGACCCCCTGGTTGTCCCGGTTCCCCGTCTACAGGCGCCCTGACCTCCTCTCTCCCTCCAGGGGGAGCCCGTCACCTTCTGCGAGGAGAGCTTCGTGAGGCACCGCTCCAGCCCGATGAAGCAGTTCCTGGAGACGGCCTTGAACCTGCAGCTGTTCAAGCAGGTGAGGGTGGGCCCCTCGCGGGGAGTATCAGTGCCCTTCTGTGTCTTTATCTGTCCAGGCGAGACCGTGCCACCTGTCTGCGTCCAAAGTGAGTTGTGAAGGTCAAATTCTGTGGGGGTCAAGGATGGGGTGTGGTGGTGGTTGGGGGGCCGGGGGCAGGTAGAAGATCTCACTCAAGCATGTCAAACGCAAAGGCTGACACAGGCCAGATCCACAAGGTGGAAGTGTACGCGGGCCGCAAAAAAACCCAAAAGCTTCAGTGTCCGTAGCATCGTGGGTTTATTTCGATGGAGACGCGCTGAGTGCAAAGGGCGGACGTCAGTGAGCCCTCTCTCACACACAGTCATAGAACGTTCTAATAAAAACGAGTATTTCTCCTTGAACATTCACTTACCGGACACCGAGTGACGGATGAATAAGCGTCACACAAAGAAACCTCTTTCTCTGTTGCGCGCACCCAGCAAGTCGGTGCAAGACGGACGCCGTGGCGTCGGCTGCTAAAATTTTCGCTGCCGGTGTCCGTGGAGAGAAAGGTTCACCCTGCCCGTGAGGCGCATAAGGGAAAGGAACGCAACACGATGATCGTAACCAGTCATTAGCGAACATTCGTAGCTCGTTATGCGTAGTTATGTCCGACAGGATATTGTGAAAATCGCGAGGAAATGTTTACTAAAACGTTTCTTACGTACCGTTATGTTGGCTGGGCCGCAGAAATATTCCTGGTGGGCTGTTTGCGGCCGGCGGGCCAGGAGTTTGACACGCTTGATCTAACCGACGGACCGTCAGACTCCATGACTAGAGGCTTATCATTAGCGTGAGCTCCGTCCGACGCAGTGAGTTTTTCTTAGTGTATAGCTACAAAAAGCACGTCGTTTTAACAATGTTTTTGGTTTTAGAGAGAAAGGGAGAGAGGGAGGGAGAGACAGAAACGTCCATGTTGAGAATCATCATGGATCAGCTGCCTCCTGCACGCCCCCTAGTGGGCAACCCGGGCGTGTGCCCCGACCAGGGAATCAAACCAGTGACCTCCTGGTTCACAGGTCATTGCTCAACCCTGGAGCCACACGGGCCGGGCCAAACTGACACGTTCACTGCTTTGAAGACACAAACACGTTTCCTAAGACATAAACGCATAGCTTGACACCTTCGAGTTCACTGAAATAAAGAACTTTTGGCCATTAAAAAAAGATACCGTATTTGCGCCCTGACCGGTGTG
>PVJC01023295.1:9717-26597 GCA_004026665.1 Murina feae | reverse complement strand
CATTCCCCGGGGAGGCCCCCAGGGGGTGGAGCCAGGCAGCAGACCCAGGACGGCTGCTCCTGCACACCCTGCAGAGGCCCCGTGCTCCTGCATGCCCCGGGGAGGCCCCCAGGGGGTGGAGCCAGGCAGCAGACCCAGGACGGCTGCTCCTGCACACCCTGCAGAGGCCCCGTGCTCCTGCATGCCCCGGGGAGGCCCCCAGGGGGTGGAGCCAGGCAGCAGACCCAGGATGGCTGCTCCTGCACACCCTGCAGAGGCTCCGTGCTCCTGCATGCCCCGGGGAGGTCCCCAGGGGGTGGAGCCAGGCAGTGGACCCAGGACAGGCGCTCCTGGATACCCCTCGGAGGCTCCCGGGAGCGGAGCTAGGCAGCAGACCCAGGACAGCTGCTCCTGGATGCCCCGAGGAGGCCCCAGGCCAGACCTCCCCTCCCACCTAGCTGTCACAC
This sequence comes from Murina feae, assembly GCA_004026665.1. Lineage (NCBI taxonomy): Eukaryota > Metazoa > Chordata > Mammalia > Chiroptera > Vespertilionidae > Murina > Murina feae. Next base: position 26,151 of record PVJC01023295.1, on the reverse strand, counting down.
CTGGCACAGCTATGCCAGCTGACCATGGAGGCTCCCAGTGCAGAGCCGCCCTGCCAGCCTCCATCTTGGCTGAGTTAATTTGCATACAGCCGCTCTGATTGGCTGGTGGGCGTGGCCATGAGCAGAGGCTCAGCCAGCCTAGGCAGGCAGTTGCAACAGAAGCCTTTGGTTTGCTCTAGCTCCATGGCTGTTGGCCTCCATCTTGGCTGGGTTAATTTGCATACAGCCGCTCTGGTTGGCTGGTGGGCGTGGCCGTGAGCAGAGGCTCAGCCAGCCTAGGCAGGCAGTTGCAACAGAAGCCTTTGGTTTGCTCTAGCTCCATGGCTGTTGGCCAGGTTAATTTGCATACAGCCGCTCTGATTGGCTGGTGGTAACGGTCAATTTGCATGTTTCTCTTTTATTATATTAGATATATGTTTGCGTGCCTTTCCACTCAAAATACAATACCTACAAATGTATTGGAGTTGGAACCTATGGATTAAATGCAGGAAAAGGACAATTTTTATGTGATATATGGATGATAAGGGACATAAAACAGGATACAAATCTGTAATGTGATTTTTCTGCAAAATAGCTCAGTGCCCTTCTCAATATAGGCATCATCTGTGCTGCTGCCGCTTATGCTGGCATCTGAGAAGCCTTCCAAAATGAAATTCAAAGAGGAGCCTTAACTGCATGGATCCCACACAGCAAGAGCTATTTATTTTAAGGAACAGTTCAGAACTGTTATAATAAATTGTATTTCCATCGTATGGCATTTGATGTCTGTTCCTCTCCTTAGTGAAATGAGAAATCTTAAATATTTCTTTTTTTGAATAGTAAACATAACAGATATATTACTTAAAATTGAGAAAAAATGTCTTCATTTATTTTTTTCTAACAGGAAATTACAGTAAGTCAGGAGTACTTATATGTTTTGTAAACAACTAAGTCACTGGAATTTAAAGGTGCAGCCACAGCATTTTCTTGCTTGGTTGTAGACTGGTGCCTGCTGAATGGGATTTTCTTTCACTGAGCATCACATTTTAACCTCCCATACACCCACCAAAAACATCATACACATAAAATACAAAATGTATGCCAGGAACAAAAATGTTACTTGTGTCTAAGAAAAGGACTACAGAAAATTCCCAATATTAAAGTAAAAATGGAAAGTTCTAGAGGCATGTTTACTTTAAGAAAGGATTTCCTTTTTTGAGTTATGGAACCTAAGTATATCCAATACTCATTTATTTCATGAGCAAATTAAGCATGATTTTTATATATTACCCATTTAACCTGAGAAATTTGAAACTATATCTCAGGCTCACTCATAATTACTATAACGTTTGTCTTGAGGAAATGAATACATTTAACTGGAGAAAAATATCACAGTGAGATAAATAAATAAATGATAGACGGATAGATGATAGACTAAATATAGAATAAATATCACAATCAGATAGGTAGGTACTTAGAAAAGAATCCCAGAAAGAAAAAAATAACAACCTATGTACTCAAGCTGAATTTTTTAAAAATTAAGTGGCTCATCTTAGTTTTAATGCTAAACGTATCCCTTAATATACTGCTTGAGTAACTGTCATCATTTCCAACATCAACAACTTTTCTGCTTTAGACGCTGATCATTCTGGTCTCTGATATAAGAGTTCATTCTGTTAAAAAACAAAATCCAACCGTGACAATTTTAAAAATCTAATTGGCTTTATCCAATGATTTGTAAATGAGGCAGCAGCACACCTAGGAAGCAGGAAGGAGCTCTGAGGAGCTGTACAGAAGGAGAGACTTTTATGGGCAGAAGTGGGCATGACAAGGAAGTTACTAGCAAAGAGCTCACTGTTTGAGGAAAGGCAGATAGTTCTAGATGGACTGGTGTAAGAGTCCATCCCTGGGGACAGTGTAAGCTATAAACTAGGCATTGAGTCTCCTTCTGGTGACACGGAACTTAGCATGAAGGACTGCAATTTTTTTTTTGCAACTTTATGTCAAGAATTGGAATTTATTTGTAATATATAAAATATCAACTCATTATGTTTTATACCTGAAAGTGAATATTATAAATCAGTATATCTCGAGATAATAAAAACAAAAAGAATTAGAGATAAATCTTATCAAATCTCATTTATGCATTTGTTGATATGAGTAAGTAAGATGAATTATTTCTTGGGACAAAGTCAGCCTTCCTATTAAATGATACTGCCAGTATTGAAATAACTGATTTAGCATAAAGGGGTCTGTTGTCTCTTTCGTAACAACACATTAGCACTTCTTTACTTTTTTAACTTAAAACAGAAATGCCCTCCACCACCAATAGCCTTTAAATTGAAAACAAGTGCCCTGAACATAAACTCTAAGCTCTTCCACCTTCTATGCAAATGCAACCGAGTTAAATATTCATATACTCACAGTCACCACTATACTGTTTCATACCTCATCACCTATCCCCTCTGATAATGCACACTATCTATTTCATACAAATAGTTTCTGGCCCAAACTGTAACTTTCTAAACTAATCTAACCTAAATCTCATATGTCTATTAGTTATTGCTTTACATTGTAAGTAAATCCAATAGCAAAGTTAAGAGACAGAGTTTTGTACAACTAATTTTTTTGATATACTTTTATTGGTTTCAGAGAGGAAGGGCAAGAGAGATAGAAATATCAATGAGAATCACTGATATACTTCCTCCTGCACGCACCCCCTTGGGATTGAGCCTGCAACCCAGGTATGTGCCCCCAACCAGAATCAAACCTGGTACCCTTCAGTTTGCAGGCCGACACTTTATCCATTGAGCCAAACCAGCCAGGGCTATATACAACTAATTTTTTAATATTTTACTCAAACAAGTATTAAGTACTTTGTAGGCAAAAATGAACATCTATAATAATAAAAGCGTAATATGCTAAGTAGACTGGACATCCTTTAGGTGTCCTCCCGGAAAACCTTCCGGATGAAGTCAGTGTTGCAAGGGAAACCCAGGTCCCGGGTGCCTGACAGCGGTCAGAGGGAAGCCGGTGATGGCAGCTGGGAGAAGGAAGGCCTACTTTTGCAGAATTTCTTGCATTGGGCCTCTATTTCTATAAAATATTTAAAAGTGTTTTACAGAATTTCTAGATTTCTCCAGCTTTGGAGAACTTTATTCCAACCAAGTCCCTTATTCCAACTGCCCATGAGCCACGTATTTATGAACACTTAAAGTTTTTCTAGTTAAAATTCATTTTTTATCTTCCCATATCCATTTGGCAATAATGGGAGTGAAGCTATAGTCACAGTAGGCTGCAGAAGGAAAATCTGGTTAAAAATGAGACCACTGCGCCTTTTCAATCACCTCTTCTCCCATCTCTGCTCCAGAACACATTCTCTCTTATCTCTGCCATTTTCTTTTCAGAGGTTCAGGGAGTAGGGGTAAGACTATAACTGATTCCTTCCCAGACTTATTTGGAAACCAAGAAGTAGTTATATAAAGAATCTCCATCTATATAAATACAGACATCACCACATTCTTCATTAACTTTCCTAATTAAGGGAACTCCTTTGGGAAAATTTAAGACATCTTTTTCTCTCTCTTACCATCTAAGATTTAGATTCTTGTTTCCAAAAATACCCTCCCTCTTCAAGCATCATCTTGCCTTCCCAGGGGGTCAAGAACAGGGTACTCATATTAGAACTCAGCATCAGAAACCTAGACATTTTCATAAGAGCTACACACTGGTTAAAGATAACAAGGGGGTGACTTCCTAATTGGCTTTCCTTGCTGCTCATGTGGAATAAACATATTTATGGTCCTTTTTACAAGGGATGTATATGCTAGATGCTCCGAGAACCAATTCCAAAACTGACAAAAGCTTGTCAGGCTCTGTATCAACTTATCTATTGTGGTTCTCAAGTCTGGCTTCACGTTAGAATCACCTTAAAGAATTTTTAAATTACCAATGCCTGGGTTCTCCCCTTAGAGATTCAGCTCAGTTATTCTGGAAGATTAATTACCATTCCAGCCCAAGGAAAGCCAACACAATCCAATGTCTGTACTGAAACCAACAAGGCCTGGGTTAAATAAAGATCTTTCTCTATGGAACGAAGAGAAAATAATGTATCATGTTTACAGATGGGATCAGGAAAAAGTCTCTCTCTCTCTCTCTCTCTCTCTCTCTCTCTCTCTCTCTCTCTCTTTCCCGCTGTGTGTGTGTGTGTGTGTATATGTACATATTATATATTAATTACATATTGATTATATTATATATAATATATATATTATTGATTGTATTATAGTTTCTCCCATTTCCCGTCTTTGCCCCCGCCCTACCACCAGGCCTTCACCACAGTATTGTCTGTGTCCACAGACTTTGCTTATACATTCTCTGGTCGATCTCTTCTATCCTCCCCACCCTCCTCACCTCTGAGATGTGTCAACTATGCCTCTGGTCCCATTTTGTTCATCTGTTTATTTTGTCCTTTAGATTCCACATATAAGTGAGATCATGCACTATTCATCTTTCTCCCATTGGCTTATTTCGCTTATACTATACTCTCCAGGTCCATCCATGCTGGTGTTACTTTAAGAAAACCAGTTGTGTGTGAGAGCAAAGCCACAATGAAAACACTGCAAGTACATTGTCTAGAGTGACTCTCAAATATAATTGAAAAAATGTGGAAACTTATTTTCACATGCACAGATACTTACAGAGAATGTAAAACATGTATAGGGAATGTAAACAAACAAACAAACAAAACCCAAAGAGGGCCCAAGTGGTCAACCCGCTTTAGTTCGTGACTGAGAAGCATGTTTGTAAGCACAGAAACAGCTCAACTGGTCTCAAATTTCCCACTGATTCAAGTTCTTGTCCAGGGTTGAGAGGGCTGCTTTGAAGGGGGGTGTTTGAAACACGGTTACATAGTCAACTTATTTCCCAAGGATTAATCAAAGCAAAACCTGTGTCATTAATAATATCTTTGCTTGACTAAGCCCTCTCCCTGGACTGGACTAAGTATGCATTTAAAGGCTTTCTGGATACTTCCTCCTCAACTTTGATCAACTAAATATCTAATCTAATAAAAAAGTAATATTGAAATTGGCCGTTTCTACGGGACACCTAAGCCACACCCACCACCCAATCAGAGCGGCTGTTTGCAAATTAACCCAGCTAATATGGAGGCCAGCAGTCACAGAGCTGGAGTAAACAGGTGGCTTCCATTGCACCAGCGATGGAGTAAACTGCCTGCCTAGAGTCTACTAAGGCAACATTCTTAGAACCTACTAAGGCAACATTCTTTCAATTATAGAAGCCGCGGGGCTGAAGCAAACAGAAGGCTTTGTTACCTGCCTAAGCCTCAGCTTAAAGGAACAGTGTATCAATTATAGAAGATAAATAAACCCCAGAAACCTGCTTCCAGCCAGCCTTGCTGGCACATTGGGTCAATGGGAGCTGTGGGCAGCCTGAAAACGGCCCTCATCCCATCACCCACGCTGGCCACACCCCAATGGGGTGAGGGTCCACACTGGGGGGCTTGGCCAGCCTGCAAACAGCCATCAGCCCCTCACCCAGGCTGACCAGGCACACCAGCAGGTGGACATCCCCAGAGGGGTCCCAGACTGCGAGAGGGCACAGGCTGGACTGAGGGACCTTGTGAATGCACAAATTTTTGTGCACCGGGCCCCTAGTGGACAAAGAAAAGTGAAAGATGTAATCTTGTCATCATTGAAATAAAGTACATTTTCAAATTCCCTAGAATAGTACATTTAGGACACAGTACAGACTCTGTGTGCTTCACAATTATAGGTATTCATGAAGAAAATGATGAAAAACAAGTGCTAATCAGTCTAACTGCTTTTGTGTGTCGCCCAGTAACAGAAAGATAAGCCAGCCTCAGTAAGGTCAGCATTAGCCAGCATTCGGGGAACCAATTTTCTGGTCATTAACTCAGACCCACTGTGCTAATCAGCCACAGACATAATGATAAAAAACAACTAAAGTGTTCTATATTTTTTCAAACTCCACTTTAATCATCTCCATTTATTTTTTGTTTTAATATATTTTATTGATTTCAAAGAAGGGAGAAGGAGAGAAAGAGATATAAACATCAAAGATGAAAGAGAATCAGAGATCACTTCCTTCTGCATGCTCCCTATTGGGGATCAAGCCCACAAACTAGCTATGTGCCCTGATCAGAGTTGAACCATGACCTCCTGGTTCATAGGTCGATGCTCAACCAATGAGCAACACAGGCCAACCACTCTCCATTTATTTGTAAGAAAAAACTGCATCTCTTCGGTCAGAGGTAATTTTACTTCAGCTCAAGGTTTTTTTCTTTTTAAGGCAACTGTGCTATGGACTGCATAGCTTTATACCTACAGTCAATGAGAGACTTTAAAAATCTTAACTCTAGGTGTTTTTTTAACATTATTTGAGGGCATCTCCAAATTTCAGACTTTCTGATACTCCCCAGAGACTGAAATCTAAATAGTCCCGATATCCTATGAAATGAAAATTGGCTGAACAAATTCGGTGGCAGTGATGCTGAGCAGAATTGAGGCCTGGAAAGAGATGAGTGCACAGGGGGGTACCTAAGGGGGTGCAAAGCAGGACTTCTTATTTGCTGTTAAGGATCATTCCTCTAGTAAGAAAAAGTACCTATTTCATTGCCCACTGGAGTACTTGGGAGTTATTTATGAGCTCTGTCCAGCTGGTTTTTCAGAAACAAACATCATTAGTGAAAGCAATGAAGTCGGTCTATGGTAGACTGTACTTGGCCAATTTATATCAAATGATATCTAAAAAAATTTCATTTTCTGTTCCTTCTACTCAATATCAAACAATGTGAACAGTAAAAACAAGTATAAGACAATTCTGTTAATTAGATGGTTTTCCACCTATAACAAAATACTAATTTATATATTTTGTTTCTGGCTGGTTTTGTTGTCCTTTTTACTCAATTACTCCAAATTGAATATTGGACTAGAATCTAGTGATAATCTAATCTAAATAACATGCAAATTTTTTTCCAATTCTACCAGTTTATGATCCTTTGATCATATTTGTAATAAAGTAACCTCATTCTTAGAATATAAAAAATAGCATGTTACTTATTTGCCTGATAATACCCACAGCAAATTGAAATTATGTCTCAAGAATAACTCACTTCCTTTATAATGCTATCACTGTCTCCCTGGAAAACAGAAGCAAAAAAGAGTAATTTAGATATAAAATAATTCCCCAAATCACTCTTTATTTATAAAGTTTTAAAGTTATTCTGTAAATTTCAAAGTTTCCATTTTCTTAAACTATGCGTTTGCCCCCCATGCACACATACACAACCAAGTTTTCTTAGGACTCTCATCATCTCACTGTCGGGTTTATGAAGATAAATGAGGCCTCTTCTTAAAATTTATCTCTATTTGAGGAACTCATTAAGCATCTAGTATATGACTAGTGTTCCTTTTTTATCTATACATTGCATTTTATTCTCTCACTTAACTATAGCTTTCTAAAACACAGACTGTGGTAACACTCTGTCTTTCATTTCTGCTTCCCTTTTCCTGCCCTCCTATGAGTTACTTGATCCTTTTATAATGCTTCATATTGCTTTATCTAAAGTGTTATAGAGACAGCAGAATCACTGCTGCTCTGAGTTGTTCTAGTTCTTATATTCTTCTAAATTCTTCCCGACTATGCCAAGGCTGGTTCTTCCTCAAACCCTGCCCACTGTGCCAACTGTTGGGAACCTAGTCCAAGCTCCTCCTTTATCCTCTGCTCACTAGTTACAGCAACTGGATCTGATCCCCTCTGCCTAGGGCTGCACCTCCTTGAACCCTGGCTCCTAGATAGGGGAGCCATGAGAAGCTGTGGGTGTGTAAGAATGAATCTTTATTGCAGAAGCCAGTGGCCACATAGCCATCAGACAAGACAGTCCTTCACAGCAATCCCATATAGGCAGGCAGCTGGACACCAGCTGGTGAACAGACACATCTTTCCCACAAAGCAGCACTAGTCTCTGTACCCCCAGCAGCTGCAGGCTGCCCCTGACTCAGCACCTCACATCGCAGCAGTATCTAAGCTCTCTGGCTCAGCAGCTGCTTCTCCCGTCTCCCCTGCCCAGCACACTGGCTGGTTAACATGGTCGCTATATCTGTGCTCTCTCTGAGCTCCTAGCCTTACATCATAGCAGTACCAGCTCTCAGCTCCTTCTTCATACTCCTCTGCTGCACACATAGGAGCCACATTCTCTGTGCTTATGGCCTCTGCTTCTCTGAGCTCTCTAGCCTCTCTCTGCCCAGCTGCTCTCTCTTCAGCAGACTCCTGGTCAGTAACCTATATATTACTCCAGAGGCAAAGAAGGCTAGTTGCCAACAGTGACATCAACCCTATTGGCTGCAGAAGGGTGTAGGTAGAGCACAGGAGGTTTATCTCAGTGCAGTGGCTGATGCAATGCTGTGAGCGCACTCCAGCAGTTCAGATCTTTCTGGCAAACCAGGAAGACAGCAACGCCTGCCTGAGCCCCTCCTAGAGCCATGTATACAGTACCCCGACCTTCACGCTCATTGGCTCCCTAAGAAGACATTCTATGATTGGCCACTTCCACTATATATACTGCTGTACTTCCTCAATAAAATTAGACCTGCATCACAGAACCTGGTCTCTGGAGTCGTGCATGCAAACGTCCTAGCGCTAGGGGCTCCATCGTCCTCACCCCTGGGTGACCCCCTGCTTCAGAAGGGCACAGTATAGCATGTGTCCTTGCACTCACTCATGGTATCTTGACCTTGGGTACCTCGATTGGGCCTATGCCTCAGAGCTGCCTTGGCCATTCTAGTGTATTGATAACAAGGCCTCTGTGCTACCATTGGCCTTGACTCTCTGGGGACCCTGGCATGGTTATCACAAGTGTTTCTGAGTATTTTTTCATAGTTTCTCTATTACAGTATATACAAACTGATACAGTCAACTAATATTGATGTTTTACCATTTCAAATGAAAGGTATGAGACTTACCAACTTATATTCTTTCATCCTTTTTATATCTGGTTGTCATAAATATCTCATTTAAACATAAATGATAACTATGTCACCCAATACAATAATTTTGCTTTCAAGCATCTAGTATAATTTTGGAGACTCAAAGTAGAAGATTCTCATCTATTATATTTAACCACATTTTTCACTATTTCATTGTTATTTCTCTAGTCTCGGTCTTTAATGATTCCTCTCTTATCATTTCCTTTCTTGTTGAAAACCTCCTTTGAAAAGCCCCTTTAGCCATGCTTTGGTCGTTTGGTTTCTATTCCCTAAGGACCTGGTCTGTTGTGTCTAAGTTGCCATTTTCCTGTGTGTATAGGCATGGTATTCCCTTATTGCCTTCTAACAGCTTTAGGGTCTGGAGGAATCTCCTCTCTTGTGGCAGGACTGCTTATTCTCTTGGTTTCCCTTCCTTTGAGAATGCCATTGTTCCTGAAGGATATTTTTACTCAGTAAAAAAATGCAGGGTAACTTCTTTTCTTCAGCAATTGGAAAGTTCTCTGCTGCTTTCACCTGGCTCCCGAGGTTTCTGGAGAGAAATCTGCTGATCGGCTGTCAACTGTATTCTGTTACTTTCTGGGTAACATGTTCTCGTCCTCCATCTCTCCTCTCTCCTCTCTCCTCTTCTCTCCTCTTCTCTCCTCTTCTCTCCTCTTCTCTCCTCTTCTCTCCTCTTCTCTCCTCTTCTCTCCTCTTCTCTCCTCTCTCCTCTTCTCTCCTCTTCTCTCCTCTCTCCTCTCTCCTCTCTCCTCTCTCCTCTCTCCTCTCTCCTCTCCTCTCTCCCCTCGCGTCTCTCTGTCTCTCTCTGTCTCTCTGTCTCTCTCTCTCTCTCTCTCTCTCTCTCTCTCTCTCTCTCTCTCTCTTTCTCTCTGTCCACAGTTTGAGTATTTTGATTATGATCTGTGTAGGTGTGTATTACTTTAGGTTTATCTTGTTGGCATTTGCCCATCTCCTTAAATCTGTATGTAGATTTATGTGTTTTGCTATAGTTGGGAAATTTTCAGCCATTATATCTTCTAAAATTTTTTTTCTGGTCCACTAGTTTTCTCCTCTCCTTCTGGGACTCCAAGGTTCTAAAGGTTAGATCTTGTTTTATTGTATATAGTTCCTTGAATGCTGTTCACTTTACTATCTGGTTTCACATTGGATACTTTTTACTGATTTATCTACAAATTTACTAAGTCTCACTTCTCTCATCCCAGTTAGACTCTTGAGTCCTTCCAGTGAGTCTCATTTTGGTTGCTGTGGTTCCAGTGCTAATATTTCAATTTATTTCTTCCCTATATCTTCTCTTTCTCCATTGAGATGTATCTTTTATATTTTAAAGTGTTCTAATTGCTTACTAAAGCATTTTTATATTTACTTTAAACTCCTTTAAATTTATTTCCAATATTAGTGTCAATTTTGTGTTAACATCTGCCGTCTTTCTCATTAAAGTTAAAATTTTGCTGATTCTGGAGATGACTGTTTTTAATTAGGTCCCAGACCATAACGAATTTGTGTAAAGTATGCTATAGATCTGGCTTTTATTTAAATGTCCTTGCTGTTGACAGAAGCCAGGGCTCTTTTATCACACGCAGCGCATCCAGATGGTCACCGGCCCGGAGACACAAACATCTCATTAGCAGAGTGGGATGTGTACCTCCCATCTTTATGCTCATTCTTCATCTTTGGAATTACTGGTTGCATTGGTTCCTTCAGCTAAAACCTTGGTACATTTCAGTTGTTTTGATTTAGATATAATTCTCAGATTTTATTTTTGATTCCTTCAACTAAAATTTCCTATTGTACATTTTGGTCCTAAGACATGATCCTACAATAGGACTTATTTTGTTTGCTTGTTTGTTTGTTTTAATTCTCACCTAGGGATATGCTCATTGATTTCAGAGAGAGAAACATCAATCAGTTGTCTCCTGTATCCATCCCAACCAGGGATTGAATCCACAACTTAGGTATGTGCTCTGACATGGTATGAAACCCACAACATTTCTGTGTGTGGGATGATGCTCCACCGGCCAGGACCAATAGGACATTTCATTGACACTCCCAAAGGAGCTTTTCTAGATTCCTAAGATGGAGAATTATAAATTTAAGTACAACTAGTTGTAGGTATATATGATAAAGTTTAAGCAGTGTCCAAATCTCAGCAAGCTGGACAGTTGTCTATATGATAACCCACAGAGACAGGACATGAAAGTCCCGGGATTTATTCAAAACAGTGGTCTTAGCCAAATAATTTTAGCCTTGTCCAGACGGAGAAAGATGTGATTATTAATCATGCCAGTATCAGATATCAGAAAACAGAAAATTTCTGCTTCATATTGGATAAGTGAGTGAATAAACAGAAAGGGAAGATGAGAGAGAAAGATGCTCAAGTTTACAGAAGGATAAGATGGAGGTGAATTAGGGACACTGAGAAGGAAGTAATATTGCAAAATTCAGGCATCTGTCCTGATGGTCCTTTTACAAGGGCCTTGGCAAGACTGTCTGGCTACAGAATATTACTAGTAAAGCAAGAGGACTGAGGTGTGCTAAGAAGGACTAATGGGTAAAGGCTAGAGATGTAGATTTGAATCAAAGTCCAAAGTCAAGTTCACACAGTTACTGATAATGGAAAAGGGTAGACTCCAAAAGAGAAGTAGTTATATAAATATAAGGAATGTGTTTTATAAAATATGCATTTATTGATTTCAGAGAGGAAGGGAGAAGGAGAGAGAGATAGAATCATCAATGATGACAGAGAAACACTGATTGGCTGCCTCCTGAACGCCCCTACTAGGAATCAAGTCCGCGACCCAGGCATGTGATCTGACATAGAATCAAACCATGACCTCCTGGTTCATAGGTCAACAACTGAGCCACACCGGCCAGGCTGTAATGTATTTTTAAGTTAATTTACTCTTTCAATTTTAATACCTCCTTCCTATTTAAAGTCTTAGCTTCATGTATACCTTTAAAACAGCATTTTTAATGATTACCAATACTATGAAGATGACATGCATAGAAAGTGTAATTTAATTAGCTAATTAGATCAGTGAAGTGATAATAGTTATATCTTATCCATAGTCACAGAAATAACTCAATATTTTTGAAGATATTTAAATGTGTTTCAATTGACTTAAAGGCTCTTGCTTGTTAAATTAGTGACGTGGTGCAGAGATTCGTGCACATTGAAAGGAAATTAATTATAAGGTAGCCGAGGGCAGGACTGGGTGAGACAGGCCAAACACACACACCCTGGAGCCAACCTCCTGAGGTCCCTCCCTCCCTAGCCAGCTGCACCTGGGGTGGTGCCATGGCTTAAAAAGCATCTGTGGGATGAGGCGAGTCCCTCTGGCAGGTGGGGGTCCCTTGGCCTGGCCTGCGGTGATCAGGCCAAAACTGGCTCTTCAACATCCCCCAAGGGGTCCCAGAGTGTGAGAGGGCACTCTGCAAAGTTGCTGTCGTACAGGGTATAGAATGCAAAAGTGAGTGTGCAGTAACCAGATTTGGGGCTGACAGTGCCCCAGCAACAACATAACTCAGGGCCGAAGGTAGAATTGCGCGGCCCCAGGAGAAATCAGGCTCCCTCCTCTCTGGTTTTGGGGTGCGTCACCTGAGAACCGCTGCTGCCGAGTCACTGCAGCTTGGCAGCTCCTGCATTGAGCATCTTCCCTCTAGTAGTCACTGCATGTCACAGCGACTGATTGGATGGAGGGAGGGACACTTAGCAGATTAGCCTTTTATGTATATAGATTATGCCTGCGTGTGTGCGATTTCTATGTGTTTACTCTAGTTTTAAGTCTTAGTTTCATGTACACCTTTAAAACAGTACTTCTAATGGTTACCAGTACTATGAAGATGGTATGTGTGAAAAATGTAATTTAATTAGCTAATAAGATCAGTGAAGTGATAAATTAGTCAGCCATAGACAACACATTTGACATCAATCCTCAAAAGAGGAAAAGGTGTTTTCTAAAAGGCACGTCAGCTTTAACATTGTCATGGTCTCATGACACTGCACTTTAAAGCCCACGGCACCTCCAAGGGGATGGATGATGCTCAGATCTGTCATTTGTGGGTGACAGACCCTCCCAGGGCAAGGCTGAAGCACACCACCAGTACCACTCAGCACTATTTCAATGTATAGAGAATGAATATAACATTTAATCCATGGTTTTTCAAGTGCTGAGACTAAGTACGTATTTCTCAACAATTGCTCTGAAACACTCAGCAGGTCATTAAACACTAAGTAATGAAATAAATTTAGTATTTTTTATAGCTTTAAAAGCAGAGATTTTGTTATTTTCCTGAACAATCTCAAAATTGACGGGAAAAAGAGAAAGGCAAGCCTAGGCACAGTCTCTCTTGAGTGCAGGGAATCTCTTAGTTCTTCTCATTCATACATTTTCTTTCTTTTCATTCTCTTGCCCACTCGTCTATTCCTGTCTCCTCTCCCCTCCCCACTTTCTATTCTTCCCCTCTCCCCCTCCCCCTGTCTCATTGCAAATAATCAACACATTCTGTTAAAATTAAGTCAGTACTTCACTGAAGTTGTACTGCTCAGAATTAAAAGTATGCACCATTCCGGGTGGTGCAAAAATAGCTTTACAGTTGTTGTATGGAAAATAGTACAATAATTAATAAATAAATAATGCAAGAAGAAGCTGTTTCGCACTCACAACTGTAAGCCTACTTTTGCCTCAACCTGCATTTAGTGGTCAAGTTGTATAACACACAACCAGAAGAGGAGTCAAGAACTCTCACCAACTGATGACGTATTTTGAGAGTCACAGAAATAATAAACAGAACAAAAGGGCAAAAACTAATGTTTTAGCCCCTAAACAGCAGGCATGAGCTTCTACTGTTGATGTTTGCCATTCTAATGAGGTAGCTTAAAACACTGAAATAAGAATCCAATCGGCCTTAAAGTTGGTATTTAGTCTTACGATGCACCTTCACCCCTGCTTACCTACAAACTCATTTGCAGGCTCAAGCAGTCCTTGGGCTTAATTCATTAGCATTCTCTGAACATCTGCAAAGTGGTCTGTCTGGTCTGCACAGGACTGAACTCCATGCAAATAATCCAAATGCTTAATCTAGTCTAGTTCAGCTGAAATTACATAAAAATAACCCCAAAAAAAGTACTGTTGAAAAATATCCACAGAAAACAGACTTATTTTAAGCTGATTTTGAACACATTGTAAGGGAAAAATATATAGAAAAATCCACTTTCTTATATGCACTTCAAAGGACATTGAGTTGGTTGGGATTTTTCTGGTTAAAATATGATTATGCAAAGCAAACAGTCTTTAAAATCTTTCTTAGGCGACTTTGCTTTTGCTAAATTTGAAAATACTTTAAATGCTGACTGTTATGATCCTATTGATTAAAAACTAAAGATTAATTCTGAGTCTTAATACCTTAATATTAAAATCCATGATTAACTTGATTTCTACATAAAAATTATTTTAGAATATAATAAAGTGATACTGATATTGTACTTACTTTTCAATAATGAAAATATGGTTAAACTTATCTTATGCTGGGGTGTTATAAGCTAGCAATAATAACAGCTGTAAAAAAACAAAGTTCTAAATTAAAATAAATAACAACCTCCATTATTTCCTTTTAATGCTTTTAGTATTCTAAGAGATCCCAGGCTTTCCCATAGTAATTTTTTATAAGTGATGTTACTTGTTTTTATTTATGCAAGATGAATTTATATTACTCAAGGCTTTATTATTAATTTCATTAATTCCAATGAAATTATTTTATATAGAAGACAGAAAAAGCTGGTATATAAAAAATAACAGCACAGCTGTTAAAAAAGTATAAAAATACTTTTTATAAAATTTAAAAAATAAAAAATAGTCATTGTGGTACCATATGTCAAGCTAAATTCCAAGAAAAATATTTTTAATTACTAATAAGCATGAGAAATATGTGCATGTTTTTATTTCATATCAAAAAAGAGAATATATTTCTGGTGACTATTATAAAACAAAAGAGAAGGAGAAGAAGAATGGTAGAATTAGACATATTCTTACATTTTCTATTAGTATTATATCTAAAATTACTTGATGTTCTTAAATATCTATACCTAACATTCCAATGAAGTACTTTTTGAAATGCAATGAGCAATTTATTTTTTGCTGTGAGGAACAGTTAACAAACAAAATAATGATTATACACTGAAATTTAAGTTATTTGTTTGTTGTATTACAAAAAAAGCATGGCTCAATATTTAAGCAAAGCTACTGATTCATAATCAAAACACTTGCTCCAACATTTGATTAAAATTAATTCTGAGTCCAGTAGCACTATAATAACATTTAGTGTCAATCATTTAAAAATTGTTTGGTGTCTTGAGGGAGAAGAGCTATTATCAGGCTGAAGAATTAATAAAACTGTCAGGCAAGTAAATAACCTGTCATAAAGCTGTTAATACTGATTAATCTCAAAGTAACATCCCTTTCATAAATGAAGAAGAAATGTAGAGGCCAGTGAGGCTAGCAAATATTCCCTCAACTTGTAAGGTACGCCTGCACCTGATCCAAATTTTGCCACTCCTGCTCTGTGAACAATTTAAAGTATTATTTCTAAGTGTTTGTTTCATATTATTTTACAACAGGTGGCCTGGTGCGCAAATCCGTGCACACTGACAGAAAATTAATTAGAAGAAATATTTTACTATCACTATCACCCTTTCTCTATAATAGAAGTGTCAACCAAATTCACAATCGCAATGACAGATGGAAACACACAACATCAATTGGCACCAGTGTGATATGTACTGTGCATGTGCAAGTCTACTTAGCCTTTTATAGATATAGTATAAACTTGCTTAATTGGACCTGCTTTCTGATGTAGCTAAACTTTTTCCAGCCCAGTGAAGCACCCCAACTTCTCTCTTTCAGGTAATTGTTAGCAACACAGCAGTAAATATAAAAATGAAACAGATTATTATTGTAGATCACACAGCAGTGTTGGACTATATTCTGCGCAGTGAGAAAACCTGAAGTTATTTTCAAGGTCCACCATTTCTTCTTTTCAGTGGGGTCAAGTTTCTAAGCTTTCTAAATTTCCATTTTCCAGCTAATGAAGAGAAAATAGGATTCCACCAATTCTCCTACCTACCTACTCCAGGACTTCTGTGAGGATCAAATGAGATGAGGCATGGGAAAATGCTTCACAGACATTTGGTTAAAGTGTAAAATGTTTCTTCCTGGCTATAAAGCAAGTTGTGTTCCTGGGCTGAAGAAACTACAAGGAGGCTAGTCATCGCTAGGGAGAGGAAGCCAGTATTGCTATGTGACATCATTCCCAGACAGACATTTAGCATATTAGCCATATATATATATATATATATATATATATATATATATATATATACACACACACACACACACACACACACACACACACACACACACACACACATACA
>PVJC01023294.1:0-26512 GCA_004026665.1 Murina feae | reverse complement strand
GCCAAGGGGTCTGGGGAGCTGCCAAGCAGGACCCCAGCCCCTGAAGCCTTGCTTTCCTGCTCCCCGGTGCCCTGCAAAGGGCCTGGGCAGCCGCCAAGCAGACCGATACCCCCCCGCCGCCTCTTTCCCGCTCCCCATCCCACCACCTTGCTTTCCTGCTCCTCGGTGCCCTGCAAGGGGCCTGGGAAGCCCACCAAGCAGGCCACTGACCCCCTGCTGCCTCTTTCCCACTCCCCGATGCCCCTCCAAGGGCCTGGACAGCTGCCAAGCAGGCCGCCAACACCTGCCACCTCTTACCCGCTCCCCGGTGTCCTGCAAAGGGCCTAGGAAGCCCACCAAGCAGGCTGCCGACCCCGTGCCACCTCTTACCAACTTCCTGGTGCCCTCCAACCCTGCTGCCTCTTTCCCACTCACGGGTCCTGGGTCCTGCGCTGTTCCGCCCTGCAGCCACTCTGTGCACTCGGGAGGTCCCTCAGCCCGGCCTGTGCTCTCTCACAGTCTGGGACCCTCGGGGGATGTCCACCTGCTGGGGTGCCTGATCAGCCTGGGTGAGGGGCTGATGGCTGTCTCCAGGCTGGCCAAGCCCCCCAGGAACGTCCCTTACCCCATTGGGTTGTGGCCAGCATGGGTGATGGGCTGGTTGGCGCTTTCAGGCTTTAAGGCTGCCCACAGCCCCCATTGATCCAATGTCCCAGCAAGGCTGGCTGGACGCAGGTTTCTGAGGTTTGTTTATCTCCTATAATTGATGCTGTTCCTTTAAGCCGGCCTTCTAACTAACGAAGCCTCCCCTCTGCCTCACCTCGCGGCTTCTATAATGACACAATGTTATACTCTTAGACTCAGGCCCGGCTTCAGCTCCGAGGATTCTATGATTGTTATTATGTTGCAAATGTGTGTTTTGCTCTCAGTCAAGGCTAAGCGAGCGGTTGCGCAGGCAGTTTCACTTTCGCTCCTGCTGCAATGGATGCTGCCGTTTACTCCGTGAGTGGCGGCCACCATGTTGGCTGGGCTAATTTGCATACAGTCGCTCTGATTGGCTGTTGGGTGTCCCGGAGAAACAGTTAATTTTACTATTCCGCTTTTATTAGTTTAGATATATACTCTCTGGCCTAAGCACCAAATAGGAACTACCTGTGCTTTACCAGCAAAATTTCAGCAAATTATTACAAATATTAAAGCATAATGCTGTGATTTATAATAAGAAACATAGACTTGGTGTCCATCCCCATTTCTGGCACAGAGCTCCTAAAGCCCCTGGAATGATATAAGTCCTGAGAGCAACAAAGATGTCTTCTGTTTTGTGGTTGATTCAACTTTTGAAAGGGTGCAGGCAGGTTGCCAGGAAAACCAACAATATGATTAGAAGTTTGGAACTTTCAGTTCCACCCACTGACCTCTAGTGTGGGCAGAGGGGCTAAAGTGGAATTAATCTCCAATAGCTAATGGTTTGATCAGTCATACCTATGTAATGAAGTCTCTATGAAAACACAAAAAAATGGGATTTGGAGAGCTTTCAAGTTGGTGAGCATGTGGAGTTTTGGGAGAGTGGTGAGTGGCATGCCTGGAGAAAGAATGAAAACTCCACCCACAGCTCCTATCCCTTGCCCTATGCATGTCTTGCATCTGGCTATTCCTGAGTTATATCATTTTATAATGAACTGATGATCTAGTGATTAAAATGTTTTTCTGTGTTGTGCTAGGAAGTTAAACCCAGGAAGTGGGTTGTTAGAACCTCTACTCTATAGCCTGTCAGTCGACAGGCGACAACTTCCACTTGCAGTTGGCATTTTATATGTGTGTGAGCAGTAGGGGTAGCAGGGAGGAGGTAGTCTTATAGGACTGGGCTCTTCACCGGGGAATCTGATTCTATGTGCAGGCCAGTAGTGTCAGAATTGAGTTGAATTGTGGGAGTCCCAGATGATGTCCCAGAATTGTTTTGATGTGTGGGGAAACTGCTCCTCCCTCACACACACACTCACACAATGAAATTGGTTCTGGAACTCCTTAGAAAGCATACACATGGACATTGCAATGAAAAATATCAGGGAGTTCCTAGAATTCTTCAAATAGTTTACAAGCTCTGATTTTAAAACTTGCTTCAAAATTGGAAAGTAAAGATCCAAAGGTTTAAAAGTAGAAAATATATTTAAAAATTGCTGCTTCCAATGAAAAAGAACAGTAGTTTCATAAAAACTTCCCAATGAACCAGTTATTAACAAGAAAGCCAATTTTAAAATTAACATTTTCTTGTCATTGAAGATATAGCAATAGACCACATAACAGACATTTTGAGTTATGTACAAATCATGAAACCACTTTTGGATTTTTTGTACAAACTCTACTAGTTACAGGAAATGTCAGAGAAAACATTAAAATGTCATCTGATAAATTTATGTTTAAAATTAAACACAGACTTACACAAAAAATGATTCATATAAAGAGTTAAATGTCTTTATAAAAAGATTTAGAATCATGCTTTAGATGTAGTAAAATCTTATTTTGAAATAATTTATCAGAAATTTGTCCCAATGCTGTCACAGCCTGTAATCTATCCTTCACAGCTCCAGTAATGGTGGCATCAACAGAAAGATCCCTCTCAAAATTAAAAGTTATTTGTGATATTACATTTACCAAGATCAACTGACATTGCTTTCAATTATATCATTGAGAATAAAGTTGCTAAGTTTTGATGAATTTGTAGAAAAGTGAGCCACAAAAAAAAAATCACACGATCAATCAAGATATTGCTTGAAGAAAGTCTTATTATTTGTGGTACTGTATAAAATTATGGTGCCCCAAATATTAACAAACTCCACATGGCCTTTCTTCCCAGTATCTTACCTCTGTTACCATAGGGTCTTTCAGGCTCTATGGCCCAAATAGCAGGGCTATTTGCACCGCACTGTAGTCCTGCTACAAAGTCCTTTCCTGCTATGAATACTTGAAGTTGGCAGTCTTTCACATCACTCAGTGTGGGAGATAGAACCTAGGGTGACCCCATATTTATCCTCAGTATAATCTCTCTCTCTCTTGAGTGTGGGTACAACCTATGATTTGTTTTTATTCAATAGATTATGGTATATGTCATTTCTTATTGTCCATCCTTGATATTTTTAATGGTGAAATAGAGCAGTATCCTTGTTAACCTCCCATCTATTCTGCCCCATGAGCATGCTATATCCCATCAGCCATCCCCATAACTCTCTTCAGGTAAGGCCCTGCTGACCATCCAACCTTGCCACTCAATATTATAATTGTGTTCCTCTGGCTTCTGATGGTTAAATATGGCTACTCAGCCTCTATTATTTTAGGATCCTATTCTCCCCATTGCTATCAGTGAACCTAACTCTGTAACAGGTCTCTCCTACATCAGCTCTGGCCCAAGAGAATCACTACCACTGCTGCTGGTGCCCACTTTCTAGTGTGTGAGTCGAGAGTTCATTCTTTGGAGTAGGACGACTCTGGAAAGTAAGTCCCGAACCTTCACAGATCTGTGTCCTTTCTCTGAAGATATGAGAATCTCTTTGTAAAATGCCAAAGAGATTCTATGACTTGCACACTGAACTTTCCATTAATGCTCTCAGCTTTTTATCTTTTTTTAGAATAAACTTCATTATAATTCTTTTTTATTGTTGACAGTATTACAGATGTCCCCCATTTCTCCCCTTTACCCCTGTCTATCCAATCCCTACCCCACCCCAGCCCTTCACTACATTATTTCTTATGTCTATGGGCTCTGCACATATATTCTTTGGTTAATCTCTTCCCGTCTCCCCACCTCCCTCCTCTCTCAGATTTGTCAGTCTATTCCATGTATCCATGCTTCTGGACCTTTTTTTTTTTTTTTTTTAGCCTTCACCTGAGGATATTTTTTCCATTGATTTTCAGAGAGAGTAGAAGGTGGGTAAAGGGAGAAAGAGAGAAATATCAATGTGAGAGAGACATATGGATTGGTTGCCTCCTGCATGTACCTGACCAGGGCTGGGGATCGAACCTGCAAACTAAGTGCATGCCCTTGACTGGGAATTGAACCTGAGACACCCCCCCCACCCACCCACCCCCATGCACAGGCTAATGTTCTAACTCCTGAGAAACACTGTTCATTAGATTCCACATATGAGTGAGATCTTGTGATACTTGTCTTTCTCTGACTGGTATATTTCACTTAGCATAATAATGTCCAGGTCCCTCCATGCTGTCACAAACAGTTAAGAGATCCTTCTTTTTTAGAGCTACATAGTATTCCATGTGTACAGCTTTTTTATCCACTCATCTACTGATGGGCACTTGAGCTCTCTCTATATCTTAGCTATTGTAAATAATGCTACTGTGAACGTTGGGGTACGTACATTCTTTCTGATCGGTGTTATGGGATTCTTAAGATATATTACCTGAAGTGAGATTACTGGGTCAAATAGAAGTTCCATTTTTAATTTTTTGAGGACCGTCCATAGTATCTGCACCAGTCTGCATTCCCACCAGCAGTGCAGCTTTTTCTAATCCTTCCCTAGAACTTTAACTCAGCAATAGCCACCAAGTTTTATAGTTAAGATCTTCCCCAAATTTCTCAAAGTCCTCACTAGTTAATGCTATCCAAATTCATCATAGTGAGGTTTTTAACAATTTTATGCCAGTCTGTGTACGGGATTATGTGAACTTCTCCTACCACTAGTGACTGGCCTTTCGTTCTATTAAGGACAGTAGTCTAGCTACTGTCTTAGCACCTACTTTCCCAGACCATTCCTTGTATCTACTATTATAGAGGTTAGTATGAAAGATACTTATTAGGGTATTTCTTTGGGTCAATATTTGGGGAATGGAGACTAAAGAAGAAATATTGGCCAGAGATAAAAGTTGAGCTACCTGCATGCTCAACAACAGCCTTGGCCAAATCCCTAGGGTTTCTGAAGCTAGAAACCCATGAGAGTTGAGCTAAGAGGCCCAAGCTTCTATATTGCCATATTGATCAGACATGGAGGTGGGACACCATAGGAAGGGGCATGAGTTTGGGCACAGGGCTCTACCGAGGGGAAGGAGACCTGAAAATACTATTGGATGAAGGCTTTCTGCTATAAGTATTCCCGGCAGCTGGGGAAAAAATTCTTTCATTAAAGGGACACTTGGGCAATGTATCCCAGTCATTAATAGATTTAATTTCTCTCCTACCTCCTCCATATGTAAACATCAAAGATAGTATGAGAAACAGGCACATCTCCTACTTGACATACTGGAACATCTGGGCAAACATTCTGGGCATCTGGAATAACAGGCTATTATCCTGAAAAATTGTATAACCCAGGGTCAACCACATGTCTAGGTCCATTAGGTAGTCTCTTCTACGTTTTGAGTGGCGTAGAAAAGCTTTATGCCTTAAAATCTCTATTCAACTTTGAAATCTCAGTTACAGTCTTAATGTCTTCCTATTATCCTCTCTTTCTACGCTCTAAGAAAGAATTTTGGGTAGTTATAAAACTGTATGCATCCAAATATTTAAAGGTAAAACACCCCACTCAAATTCCACTTGCTAAAAGCCACTTTCCCCAGGAAAGGAAGCTAAAAGCTAAATTAATGACTAGATTAAGATTCTGAAAAAAAATCTATTTTATTAGCATCCTCAAGGATGACCCAAAGAGCTAAACTGATTAATGTAGAGGTAGATGATGGGCAGGCTCTTAGATTTGTTCCATAAAACTTTGTAGCCAGATGATGGTACATAACTCTGAGGTGTCTCTCCTGCAGGAATATTCACATCCAGCTAATCACAGATCTTCTCTTATCTAATATCCTACAAATAAGGTGACCTTAGAAGAAATGGACACTGTCAGAGGAGATGGAGAGACATTGGGAAGAGGTGATTTTACTATGGCTTACTTCTGCTGCAAAAATTTGCCCTAGGTCCCGTGAGTTTGTGTGTTGATTTTGTGTGTCCTGCCCTAATTTTATATTTTTAAATATGTTTTTATTGATTTCAGAGAGAGAAAGGAAAGGGAAGAGAGAGATAAAAAAATCAATGATGAGAGAATCATCCATCAGCTATCTCCTGCATGCCCCCGACTGTGGATCAAGCCCACAACCCGGGCATGTGCCCTGACCAAGAATTGAACTGTGATTTCCTGGTTCATAGGTCAATGCTCAACAACTGAGCAACACTGGCCGAGAGTTATTTTTGTTTTTAATGAACTTTAGGTCTCCATGACGGGGAGTTAAGAGGGGTAAGGCATAAGGATTGAGAAGACAGGCAGCCCTGTGTTTTGAATTTCAGCTATCCATCAAAAATTCTCTGACTTAGGACAGCTCCTTAGCCTCTGAGAGGCAAAGCCTGTTTTTTTTGAGAGAAAGAGTGCTCTCCAATAACTTGATCCCCTCTTTCCCACTTCCCCCAGGATAGGTAGGTATATAAACTACCTGTCACCAGGAGTAGTCAGACTAAGAGCCAGGACTGCAGAACAGATGGCAAAATCCAGGCAGACAAAGGAGAGTGTGAGGTATAAGGAAGCTATATTCCCTTTTCTCATTTCCTTCTTTTATAAATTTTAACCATTTAACACAAACTTGTCCCAGGATACTTATTCCTGTGCTAACTCTTCAGTTGTTATTCCAGTTTACTCAGAGATCTGCTAAATGAATATAGTAAATGACTGCTGAAGGTCGACCAGATGGCTTGATGACTTCATTTACTCTCTTTGGAAAACAATTGAAAGAAATCACAGTTACTCATTCTCCTGCAGGCAGGGGTGTGCAACGATTGCTTCTGAAAGTGAAAAGATAAACATGCTTATTGTGTGCCTGGAAGCTCTGGGGACTGGGGACACTTTCTGCCCCATCATTTTCTCCAGAACATAAGGAATTCATTGTACACCTTGCTAAGGAAAAGAGGCACATTGTATTTTCCAAATATCAAGGTCTTTCTTTTAGGATTAGAATATGTAGTTGACACAGAGAAAATACTTTCAAGATGTTGTAGAAAAAAAATACACAAAACCTTAAGACTCCAACTCTTTAGAACTTGATATTTTCAGCACCTGCAGGTTCATATCTCTGTGGGGTAAGAGTGTGCATTATTTCTCAGAGACATAACCCAGACTTCCATGCTCACATGTGAGTTCTCCCAAAAGAAAGCAGGAGGAGACAAGAACTCTTCCCAAGAGTTTAAAAGTATTTCCAGATATGATAGTTTTAGAGAACAGTTCCCTCCTTGGGGATTTCTGGACTTCTCAACCTGAAAAGCAGGCAAGCACACTGCTTTTGCATTTTTTATTCACACTAGATCTCCTGGTAAGTCCAGCACATAGACTGGCTTTCTCTACCTGTGCAGAGGCATTCAGGCAACCAGTGGGGAAGGACCAAACAGGAGAATGAATGAGGAATTTGCAATCATACTTAGGTTCTGATCCATTCCCATTCTTAGATATTTGCTCTTTCTGTGCCTCAGTTTCCCCATTTGTAAAATGGATTTGGCAACATTTACCTCGAATGGCTATTGCAATAAATAAATGAGAGTAATAGGCAATAAAGTCCCTGGACAAAGGAGACACTTGATAAATGCATGTGTAGTTTAGTTCCACAAGAGCAAAACTGTCTTGGTCATCAGCACTTGCTAGTAGGTGCTCACGAATATTTGTGGAATAAATGAACCATATTAATTATTTTCCATTTCCATCACTGCCGCTCTATAAACTAGACAAAATGTTTCACCTCCAATAAAGGAAGGACTATCTAAACTAATAAAAGCGAAATAGTAAAATTAACCGTTTCTCCGAGATGGGGTAAGCCACACCCACCAGCCAATCAGAGCGGCTGTATGCAAATTAGCCCAGCCAACATGGAGGCCGCCACTCAGGGACCTGAGTAACTAGCAGTGAAAGTGAAACTGTGCCCGCTCCGCTTAAACTGGCTCTAGTGAAACACACATTTGCAACAATATAACAATCATAGAATCCTCGGAAGCTGAAGGAGACAGTAGGCCTAAGAGTAACATTGTCTCATTATAGACACTGCGAGGTGAAGCAGAGAGGAGGCTTCATTACTAGGAGGCTGGCTTAAAAGAACAGCATCAATTATAGAAGATAAACAAACCCCAGAAACCTGCATCCAGCCAGCCTTGCTGGGACATTGGGTCAATGGGGGCTGTGGGCAGCCTTAAAGCCTGAAAGCGCCAATTAGCCCGTCACCCACGCTGGCCACAACCCAATGGGGTGAGGGACGTTCCTGGAGGGCTTGGCCAGCCTGCAAACAGCCATCAGTCCCTCACCCAGGCTGGTCAGGCACGCCAGCAGGTGGACATCCCCAGAGGGGTCCCAGACTGTGAGAGGGCACAGGCTGGGCTGAGGGACTTCCCGAGTGCACAGAGCGGCTGCAGGGTGGAACAGCGCAGAACCCAGGACCCGTGAGTGGGAAAGAGGCGGCAGGGTTGGAGGGCACCGGGAAGCGGGTAAGAGGCGGCAGCGTTGGCGGCCTGCTTGGCGGCTGCCCAGGCCCTTTGAGGAGCACTGGGGAGTGAGAAAGGAAGGCAGCAGGGTACTGGTGAGTGGGAAAGAGTCAGCAGCCTGCTTGGCAGCTCCCCAGGCCCTTTGGGGGGCACTGGAGAGCGGGAAAGCAAGCTCTTGGGAGCTGGGGCCTGCTTGGCGGCTTCCCAGGTCCCTTCCAGGGATCAGGGAGCAGGAAAAGGCTGGCCTGACCACGAGGCGGGGTTTTCCCTGCTTTCTGGTGGCTGGAAGAAGATGGGCAATAGGCAAGCTTGGGAGGCAGGCAGCACCCAGCCCTGGCCACAGCTCAAAAAAGAGAACAACATACAGGGGAGGGCAAGAGTCTGAGAGATCAACATAGAGGGGGTGCCTGCTGGGGCAAGCCTGGGGACAGGCCCCCAGCAGGTAGACACACACAGGAGGACTGCTCTGAGCCTCAGATGCGGCTGGGGGCAGGTCCCCTGAAGCGACACACACACACACACACACACACACACAAGGCGCCTGGCAGACTGGGGCCATCATAGGACATCCACTGAGAGGTTCCAGACTGTGAGAGGGGGCAGGCTGGGCTGAAGGACCCCCACCCTCCACCCTCCCGTGCATGAATTTCATGCACCGGGCCCCTAGTATTGCTATATCAGGAAAAGCCATATCAGAGTCTCACTTCCTAGATTCATGCACTCTTATATCCTGCTGGTGGGAATATCAGTTGACACAACCACTTGAGAAAACAATTCAGAAAAGTAGTCTACTGAGGCTGACCATGCATGCACCTTGAGACTAGCAAATCCATTCCTAGGTATATACCCCTAAGAATATACTTTTGTATGCAAGTCTACATCTACCAAAATATTAACGTGGGCAATAGCAAACAATGGAAAACAACCTACATGCCTACTTTCCATGAACTACACTCAGCATCTCAGCATCAAGCCTCCATGGCTTTGAACTGTGTTTATGAGCACCTGTGCTTTATCTCAATTTGTTTTGTGTATCCATCAGCAGGATGTATCTTAAAGTATCAGAAAAGCCTAAGAAAGCTCATGAGAGTGTTAATACTTAGTGTAAAATTCTTCATAATTAAGTGTTTAGATTGTGCTGGATGAAATAATGACATTGTATGTGTGTTGAAGTTGCCTATGTCCATTGTTTGTACTATTTTCACACAGAACAAATCTTGAGAGCTGGAGAAGTTACTACTGGTTCTGCTAGTAGCCAAGTGGTCTCTTTTAGTCAGTATCCAATAATGGGTAAAATGGAATGTCTATGCCTTGAGTGGATTCAAAGGTGTATAAAGCATGGTGTTCCATTACCATATACTTAAGGAGAAATCAAACAGTCTTTTTAATAAGTGAAACAACATTTTACATACATTATGTCTACTTTAAACAGGTTGTGAGTTTATCATATCATTCCTGCTTTTACTGTATTTTAGTGTTATTTTAGATTTGTGCATTATTTGATATGATTTACTAGTTTATTTTTAGCGTCTTGGAAAGCTCAACATTTTTCCATATAAATTAATGGTAATTGCTTCTATGTTCAATGCCATTTTATTTTATAAAAAGTTTCATAGGAACGCTCTGCTTTCAGATAGTGAGAGAAACCTCTATTGCTTAGAGATTCAAACATACATATGTAATTAAAGTAAAGAAAATGCAAGGAATAACATGCTGTATTCACAATAGGCCTTTGAGGTGTGTGTTTTTTTTGGGGGGGGGTGAATTGAAATCACAGAAGATAATACAGAGGAAGGTGATGGGCAGCAAGGTGTCCTAAAAAATTAAAATGTATACTTGAAAAGAATCTTATCATGTAAAAGCTGAAGATTCTCATAGCACTAGCTCCACCTGCCCATTCTAAAAATAAGCAACCACAGGCTCAGAGACATGAAGTCAGGTGGTACACAGTCAGATGGTGACAGAGCTGGGATTGGAATCCAAATTTTCCAGGTCCCATGCCAAAAGTTGTATGTAATTTTTTAAAATTGTATTTGTTTCAGTTCCTTTTTTTCTTCTTGTAGGGAGGAATCTGAACATACATGTGAGCAGGGCTTCAGATGCATCAGAGGCGAGCCACTCAGAGATGGTCCAGAGAAAAGGCTCCTGATATTATTTCATGTATACAAAATGAGACACAAATCGCACCCTAAATGTAGGTAATATCAATGCTATGCTACATATCTCCTACATATCTGAAATCAGTGATCATACATACTGCACAATGAGTTTCTGCTCTATACTTTTAAGTTCTTCCTCCCATTAAATTTCAAAACAAATCTGAGAAGTTCAGTTTGCCTTTTTAATGATAAGTTCATAGGAGTGTTAGTGTATCTTTCTCCTTTCAACATTCTGACACCTTTCTGTTGTTTTCTTTTTTTAACCCCATTTTTAATGCACATTTTTGTTCTTTGCATAGCCCAGAGACACAGAGCAGCTTGACTTCTTGATGGAAAAAGTTGGGGGTTTCCCTATCGAACCAATCCTCTCTTCTACCTTGGAGACTTTAGAAACCCCCTTCCCTACCCGTGAGTCATGTAGCTGTTGCTCAGGGCAATGACCTGTCACTGCATCTCAAAACAGGACACCAACTTACAGCCAGCTCCACACCCCCTCTTCACTCCCTAGCCACAGTGAGCATTCAGACCAAGACTAAGGAATAGTTGACCTCATCTTTCCCCATGTCTCATCACACTCTTCAAAAAGAAAATCACTACATTGTTTGGACTTGGTCTTTCCCTTTATCTCTTCCATTTCCTCCCAAGTGAATCAATGCCCATATTGGAATTGCCTCAGAAAACCTCTCCAGACGAGATTTATTTATGTAAGAATTTTGTTGAAGAAAATGTCATAAGTAGGGTACAGTTATTGGGTTTATACTTATTAATTCACAAACATTCCTATCAACTTGGGAAAATGTTACTTTGCCCTCAAGGGTCACCACAGACCTATAGTAATGAAGTTGTAGCTGGGGGAATGTCGGAGGTTGTTTTCAGCCTTAGTTAAATTTGTACTTCCCCATTCTCTTGGGTTTTTTGTTTGTTTGTTTGTTTTTATTTTAGGCTGGGGACCCATGCCAATTGTACTATTGCTATGACAGGGTAGTTTTATGTGTCTTACTTCCCTTTACCATTTTGTATGGATTGTTGAGAACAGTGTATGCGATATATAAGAGAGTAAATTAGAATCTGGGTCAGCAAAGAGTGAGATCTATTGGGGTCCACAAGCAAGAGATCAGCTTGGGAAAGGCCAACCTGCACCAACAAGAAGAGAATTTGTTGCCAGCTACACTCTAAGCCCAAGGTTCAAAGCACCAAATATTTATGAAAAAAATCCAATGCTGCTTCTATTTTTTCCTCCTTCTTTCCTAATATCTCTTATTAGTCTCTGGGTAGGATTCCTGGTCCAGTAACACCCAAGCCCTTGTAAGAAGAGAAAGCAAGCTGAGTGAAAATCAGGTCTTTACTCTTCCTCATTGCCACATACACAAAACTGGCTCCAGTGGCAGATCAAGGGTAGTCTAACCCAGAGCAAAACCAGATGATGGGCCAGAGGGACAGTTGGATGGTACTTCATGTCCACAGGGGGCCTCAACTGAGGTTGCATAAAGAGTCTCCAAAAAGCACAAAAAGGAAACAAAGGGTCTCGCTCATCATACAGCTCTGATCTTGAGTCTTATTCCTAGGCTTTGTCTCTTTTTATGATACATTAATATTTTTGGTAAATTCTGTAAAGTTTTTATTATTAGAATAATTACGGCGTTATACTTCTATCGAAACATGTAGAGTAGACTTTAGTTTTTACAACCATGTTTTATTATTTATTTATTTTTAAATAAACCTTGAAAAAAACATAGTTCACATGATTTAACCATAGCTACATTTTACTGAAATATGTCTACATTTTAAACACATCTTGCCAAGTGCTGCTGTGTTTTCTTTCCAGCTGTAAGATCACTGAGTGTGCAGAAATAGAGGTAAAAGGTAAGTTATCTTTGGGTGTTTTTCTTTTTGCTCTGAATTTTCCTTCAGCATGACTGAAACATAAGATTGCAAAACTCACAAAAATGAGACAGCATAATCACATTTACCTTTTTCTTCAAAAAAAAAAAAAAAGTTGCAACATAAACCTCATAAGTTGGCCTGGGTCTTGCTGACTGAAGACCCAAAGCTGGAGGCAAATGGTACATCACAAATAAGAAAAACATGAGGATCAAGCAGAGACATTAGGTTTCAAAACAAATCTGAGAAGGAAAGGAGGAAAAAAATGGAAGCAGCATTCAATTTCTTTCATAAATATTTGGGGCTTTGAATCTTGGCCTTGGAGTATAGCTGGCAACAAATTCTCTTCTTGTTGAGGCAGGTTGGTGACTAGAAGTTCTACTCAGATGAATCCACAAGTACATTCTCAGACAACACACTGACCAGAGCTCCCCACCTCACCAAGGTCATGCAGACCCCTAAGGGGATGGGTGAATTCCAAGAGATCAGGCCATCTGAGATTCCCTGATATCCTTGGGGAATGGTGGGTTGTGAAAGATACAAATCAATTTCCACCCAACTCCTGCATTGTGCAGACCCACCTTCCTCCCCCCACCTCCCCACCCCACCCCGGGGCACATCTCCTGTCGTGATTCCATCTTGCTACCCTCTGCCTGCCTGCCCTGCTCTCCCAGGTCCTGCAGGTGTGTCTATTTTAGCACTCAGAGCTCTAATTTGGTGAAGGGCGATTGGCATGTTGTGTAATTACTATGGAGGGGGGTCCATAATTGAATCAGGTCAATGATGAAACAACCAGTATTTTTCTAGTTCTGTTCTCAACTTTCTGACACATACTTCTGGAAGCTTCCCAGGAAGTGCTTCACATGTGCTCTTGTGGCAGCAGATTAGCATGCCGATGCCTCCTGTCCCTAGGATGTAGCAGAGGCTGCTAATGCACAGGTGACAATGCTGATGCTGAGGGTACTCACGAGTCACTTCTCCCAACAGCATAGCTGCCGATGATTTCCTCTAGGAGGCTGTTCTTGTAGGCACTTTCTGTCATAAGCCATCCCAATCCTGTGTGTTTACTGGTTCAAAACCCTGGACCCTATTTCCTTTTATTATGGAAGCTGCTGGGCAGTGTTGCTGGGGGCTTTGCAATATTAAGATCATTAAGTCTTGGCTCACTTTTCATTGCATATGCCTCCAGTTGGGCTGCAGACTCCATGGAGTGACAGAATAGTTGTGTTGTAATCACTCCAACTCTCTAGCCCATGCACCAAATTTGCCTGCCTCAAAACCCTTCCCAGAAGACTCCTGGAGCCTCTTGAAAATTGAGCCCAGCTTCTACAAAGACCTCAATACTCTCACCTCATCACTCCCTGGTAACCTCTGCAATGGACCTTGCAATGGGTGTGCCCCATATACCCAGTAGGTATCTCATACATGTTTGCAAAAGAAATTAGTGACTTGCATTGAACCTGGGCAGTCCTGGCAATGTGTTGCTTATTATTGGACCAAGGAATATGTCTGCAACTGCACTCTGAGAGGGAGTGAAACAGATAAGGGCACAGGACTCAATCTGAGGGTTTCTTTCTTGACTTTGCCTCTCCTGGAAGACTTCTTGACAGCAGGTCACTATGACTGCCCTTCATGCTAGAGTGTGGTTCTCAGTGTCTGCTATGCATGAGGATTGCCACAAGTTCCACTTCAAGACAATAAGTGTCAATTAATTTGGGAAGCAGCCCAGACCTTAGGGTTTTTAGCCAGTACCACAGTGATCCTCACACACCTGAGAGTTCCAAGTACCACTTCAGAGCAAACACATAAACATACAGACATAAAACTCTGAAGAGGAGTCCAGCATTTAATTGATCATTTTTAGTCTTATAACAGTTTTCTAATATGTAAAGATTTTGATTTTGAAAGTAACTGTGTTCATTGTAGCCATTCAAATATTCAAGATGTGCATAAGAATGCTCAGTGGGGACACTAAGTCCACCCCACTGCCCCCCCCCACCGCCGCCCAGGAAGAAAGGTTAATAATGTTGTGTTTATTCACTCAGAACTTTTGCTGTATTTGTGAAAATTATATACCCACATATATGCAAGTTGTTGGCTAATTCACTTAGAAACATAGTGTCATTTCTTTCTCGTCACTTTAAACACGACCAGTCTCCTCTTCTGTTAAGACACCTACCTTTGCTGTGGGGAGAATTATGTTTACTACAAGAGGAACCATAATGGCCAAGTCGATGTGCTCCTTCTGACAAGCAAAAATGTGGCTTACTGTGGAAGCGATATGGGAAGTGGGGGTGAGAAATAATAGATGGGCTGAAATAAATAAATAGAGAATAACATAATTTAAATGGATAAAATCTTGATGGAGGACAAATTTTATATATAACTCATTCCAGGAGATTGCAAAAAAACATATTCTTTGTAAACTTAGATGTATGTTCAATTGCTGGCTTCACAACTTACCAGCCATGAGCCTGAATTTCCCCATTAGTATAATGGACATTCATTTTGTGTAAAGACAGGAGTGAGGAAGAAAGGGTAGGAGGATATGTCAGGAAATGGCTATGGGTGGTTCATTGAGACAGAACCACTCCTTTGAGTATAAGGAGTCCCATTGCTTAAAGAATTTGGAAGCCATAGTGTTCAATCAAAGCAATTAGGGTTTATAGAAATTATTCTCATGAAGATCAATCAAATTCCATCTGTTGTCAGACAGAAATATTTCCAGAGCACAGCTAAAGAGCAACATAATTGTTCTTCAATAAAAAAGCACAGGTGATATTTTTCAAGGGTCCATCAAATATTAAATTGAGCTCTAAAATCATAACCAAAGCTGCCTATGAAGATGTAAATGCTGGTTTCTTTTACAACATGGAGAAATTGGTCCTCTTTCTAAGCATCTATGGATTTTAGAACTGCAGGATCCAGGCGCTCTCAATCAGCTGTACTAAGGGGGAAAGAGACTAGCTAAATTGCCCACCCTAGTGCCATGAGTCATATTTTCAACATAAAACATGTTCTCCTACAAGTGATTAGCGGTAATTTCTTACAGATCAGGGTCCCTTGAATCTAAGCTAATTTGCATGTCTGTCACAAGGGTCTGGCAAAATGCTGAAAATCTGGTCCCAGCATGTTAGGAAATACAATGAAAACACTGTCATCTTTACTCCGTGGGGACAGTCCCCTAAGTCTAAAAGCCATTGACGAAGAGTAAGTAGAAGAAGAGAAGAACAGAGTTCTCTGGGTCTTGGTAACAGGTCACGGTGGAGCACAGCAGGGCTTGTTTGGGATCTGAACATATGTGGCAGACAGTGGGTTTGATTAAGGCATGGAGAAGTATGCAGGTGAAGCCCAGACTCGACAAAATGGTGTTCCTGCACTCAATCTTGACAACTAAGTATGAGAGGGCTGGGGACTTTATATGAAGCAAGGACCCAGATAGGCCTCCCTCTCCAAAGCAGGAATTGAGTAGGTTAACCTTTACTGACCATCTGGAGGGTATGGGACAGGCCCACAGCTATGAGCAACCTTTCTTTATTTCGTTGAAATACCAGAATCAGCTCATCACAATGTGCTATCAAAAGCTGTTTCTGGGGCCAGGAATTCTAGTCTCAAGAATCCAGAAAATAGCCTCATCCTTAAAACTCTTACAGCTTACAATTTTCTTAGCACACTGTCATGCCGCACTAAGTTCCAAATGCATTCTGAGAACCGAATGCATTTGGAACTCATCAAGAATGTTGTCTTACCTTAGCTGTTAACAATGGACATGGGGGGTGTGGATGAATTCAAGTGATATTTCGATGGTAGAATCATTGAGGTCTGATTGGGTTGCATCAGAGAGTCGGGTATTTTAAGATTGACTCCTAAGTTTGTCATGAGAACATGGGGACTATTGACTGAGAGAGGAAGACGAGAAAGAGAGCATGATGAGTTTTGCTTTAGACATACTGAATCTGTGATTCTTGTAAGCCCCCATCCAGAGCTGCTGTACATACAGGTGATGCACTGCTCGGATCTAGGGGACTCCTGCCAACAAAACGAAGTTCAGTATTATCAAAGACAGCCCTAGAAGGTGGTCTCTAATCTCTGGTCTCAATCTTCAGCTCCCAACATTCCTTGGGGTCATTTTCAAGAAGTAGTTTTCTCTAGAATCCCTTTGAGGGAGGTCATGCCTTTGGCCTATGTCTTTGAAGTCAGGTGTTAATGATATCCAGACTGTGAAGATGACATAAAAAAAAAAATCAAAAGTAAAGGCTTAAGAGAATCCTTAAGTTCTTATTTCAGGAAAGTAAAGGGGAGTATGTGTTAATGTTTCTCACTGCTCAGTAAGTCTTTAAAATTCCATCACAATTTAGCAATAAGAAGATAATTTCTCCCATTTGGGGGCACATTTCAGTAGGCGATGATCAACCAGGGTTTCTCACACATCAGGAGAGGCCTCTTTCATTTTGGGGGGACTCCTCATATATTCAAAATTTTTTAAATGTCAAAACAGAGATACAAAATAGTGCCATATTTTAAATGTTTACATTGAAGAATATAACGCTCTTAACAAACACACACCACTATATGACCAAGCCATTCACAAGCGTATTGCGATATATAAATAGTGTGAGGTCATAGTTCAGTGTAGGCAGAGTGGGCTGGTAACAGGTGTGAAAAGTAATTTTCAAAAAACTTTTAAAAAGTCACACAACATACAGCAAATTGGCCAAAAATTTATTTGTCTCATGAATAAGGAAAACAGAAGGATGTTAACACCAGTTCAAAAGGAGAATTTGAAAACCTGGGAATTTTGTGCTTAAGAAGAATGCTAAAATAAGATTACTAAATTAGCCACTAACTGGTAGATATGCCCCAGAGCAATGAAAGCACACCCTTTAGCGATCTATCTTATTTCAGAAAATCAGTTTCACAGGATTGTAACTACCTGCACCTCAATGGATTGAGCAAACCAGTTACATTCCCCTAGGGCAGTGGTTCTCAACCTTCCTAATGCTGTGATCCTTTAGTACAGTTCCTCATGTTGTGGTGACCCCCAACCATAAAATTATTTTCATTGCTACTTCATAACTGTAATTTTGCTACTGTTATGAATTATAATGTAAATATCTGATATGCAGGATGTATTTAGGCGCCCTCTGTGAAAGGGTCATTCGACCCCAGCGACCCACAGGTTGAGAACCACTGCCCTAGGGAGTCAGGTATCCCTTCAGTACTTCAGTGTGACCTTAAAGGACATACAGTTATCCTTTGCCTTGTTTCTAAGTTGTGGGTAATTGTTCCAGCAGAATGCAAGTGTAATGGGCAGCTTCCGCTTTTGGTCCTGTCCCTGGGTCTCAGTGGGTTGTCCTTTGTGCTCTAGAAGCCAGTTTAAATAGACTCTCCTTACTCTTGCCCTCAGCAGCATCCTCAGTTTTGACATTGAACTTCACAAATACCAGTCAGACGCATGAAGCTCCAAACTGAAAATTATTTTTTTTATTGCTTAGAGTATTACAATAAATGATAGATAAGTATTACAACAAATGATAGATAGATCTCCATTTTTCCCCTTGCCCTTCCCCCCTCCTCCCTCACCCCCAGATTCTTGTGTCCATTGATTATGCTCCTATGCATGCAAGTCTTTCAGTTGTTTAATAGTGAACCAAAGATTCATAAGGCAGATTTCTCATGTTTAAAAGCACTGCTGTGCTCTCCTGTTGGATATGGGGAGTGACCAGAGAAAGCTGTTGAAGGGTGAGAAGAGTCAGGATGAAGCGAGAGACATTTTTCAGGCAGCAGAAGAAGCAAAATGCAGTAAGGAGAAGCAGCGACGAACTGGGACTTTTATGTAATAGAAGACATTGTCTCAGAATGTTACTTTTAGAAACAGAAATTCAATGACTCTAACCAAAACACACCCATCCAATACTAAAACCTTTTCTACAGTGAATATTATTAGGGGCTTATTTGAGAATATGCTTTGACGTTTAAAAACAACATGCAGCCCTGACCAGTTTGGCTCAGTGGATAGAGTGTCGGCCTGCGGACTGAAAGGTCCCAGGTTTGATTCTGGTCAAGGGCACGTACCTTAGCTGTGGGCACATCCCCAATAGGAGGTGTGCAGGAGGCAGCTGATTGATGTCTCTCTCCCATCAATGTTTCTAGCTCTCTATCCCTCTCCCTTCCTCTCTGTAAAAAAAAAAAAATCAATAAAATATATAAAATAAAATAAAAAAAAATAAAACCCACAGCCTCTTTATGACACTCTCCAAACAGAAGTTACTTTATAAAAAAAAAACACACACAACATGCAATAGTCCTCATTTTTTTGTAGTTCTACTAAGTCTGCAAAATGTACACTTGCATGGTTTTCCTATGCACCAATTAATTTTCAAAAGCAATTCTAAATTTGCTTTGAAAATACATTACAGAAAGATGACAGGGAACGTTGCAAATAAGATTTTAAAAGTATATAAATACTCGCTCCAAATCAACTACTAGTCTTTTCTAATTCAGCATCAAATCTGAAAAATATCTAGACAATCCAGTTACAAATGTGTCCCCACAGTCCCATGTAGATACTCTTTTGAGCTCTAGCTTAGCAGAAACAAGTGCCAAGAAGAACTGAGAGCTGTCACCTGCACTTTCTGCAGAGCTATTGTAGGCAAGTGTTACTGCCTCGCCAACAGTGCTCGCCAGAGTCACCTGGGAGGATGGGACATTTGGATGGTATTTACATGGAACCAGGTTCTATTTTCCAATGAAATTCCTACTTGGTTGGACTTTAAGACCATCCTGGGATTTTAATCAAGCACTTGTTGATTAGCAGCTATATGTGTGCCTCTGAGTTTCATCTTCCCTTTCACTTTTTCTCAAGATGGAGCCTCCTCTTGTTTTGTTCATCCTTTCATCTCCAGCACACACGCAAGTCAATGTCACATTTGAGGAAAGCGCACGATGAATGCTTATACCTTGACTGCCTGCAGTTAAGCAGCTCTGCCTTTTAGGGAGGAATGCCCAGGAAAGCCAGTCACAGCCTTTCTTCTCAGGGCTCCAGGATGACATGATACCAGGAGATTTCCTTGGAATGGGGCTATTGCTGGTTCCTTCCACACTGAAACAGAAAAAAATAACAGTGCAGGTAATGGTACAGAAAGCGCCTACTACTGTCTGTAGTCAGCTGAATAATATTCCTATAGAATCCAGGCCCTAATTCCTAAAACCTGTACATGTTACCTTTTTCAGAGAAAAGGATCTCTGCAGATGTGATTAAGTTAAAGTATTTTGAGATTATCCTGGGTTATCTGGGTGGGCCCTGAATGCAAGCATGACTGTCCTTACAAGAGAAGAGGCAAGGGGGACTTTTGATGCACATGAGAAAAGGCCATGTGAAGATAGAGCAGTGAGGGAGGGGTGGGAGGTTGAAGATGCTGGCCTTGAGGACTGGAATGATGAGGCCACGAGTCAGGGAACACCACAGTCACCAGAGCAGGAAGAGGCACGGAACAGATACAGCCCTGCCAACACCTTGATTTTAACTCAGTGATAGTGCTTCTGGACTTCTGGCTTCTACCGCCGTGAGAAAATAAATTCCCATTGTTTAAATATATCAAATTTTACAGCAGCAGTAAGAAATAAATATGCTACCTATCTTGGTCCTTTTCCTCACTGGCTGCCCTGACTTAGCAACCTCTTTATTATTTTTAAAACCCCACAATATGTGATAATAAGGTCACTACGTCTAACATCAGAAGGCCTGGCCTCACATGCCCCTCTTTATGTAACGGCTGTGCTCACTCAGCCATGTGCATATGCTCCCTAAGTTCTACTTGGCCTGAGGACAGATAAACAAGAGGCATGATTTCCGCCTTTACGGAGCTCACAGGTTAGAAGGTGAGACAAAGAGGCAAATGGCAGGACTCTTATGGACCTCACAGGTGCTGATAAGGCTCCATCCAGGCTGGAGGAGCAGGGTGGACATTCCATGGAATATGATGAAATGTGAACTCAGTAATGATACTTAAAGTGATAGTAGCCCACATTATTGAGATTACCTGCCAGCCACAGCAGCAGGACTACCACGTTGGGGAGTATTGCTGACAGAACAGGATGGAAGTGTGCCACCTGGAGTCAGGTGATGAGCTGACTGCCTTCTGTGATGCTGCCAAGTGCTCTACAGAGGAGCTCAGTGAATTCTCAGGTAACAAGGGAGCTGCTGTTCTTACCAGGATTTTCCCAACCAAGGAAAGAAGGCAGAGAACCAATGAATGACTTCCCTGCGCTCCTGAAGCTAGTAAAGAGCGGGGTGGGAGATGCTGAGAAATGACACTGGATCTTCATCCACAGACCCTGCTCCTAACCGTTCCTTGAGACACATATCTCAAACATACCCTAGCCACCGAAGCGGGTTTTACTCTTTAAACCCTACTTCTCAGCTGTGGTGTAATAGCTTTACAGAAATGCTCTTCATCACTCGTGTGTAAAAAGGGGCTGAGGTGCATAGTGACTGAATACCTAAAGGTCTTGGTAATTAATTTCCATAATCACAGAGGGGTAAACTGAGGGAGGGGAAAGTTATAGAAACTCCTCCAAGATGCTATCAGGTCTCATTTTAGTTAAACTGTTAGCATTCTCTGCTAACTCTTTTGGAGGCGGGGAAAAGGTACACTGACTGGACTCCTTCTAACATGATGATTCAGAGAAAGCTGCAGACTAAAGTTGTTCCAATTTCATGTCACTCCAGATCTGAATGTGCTGAAATCTGTCAAACAGGAGGGCAGATTCACAGATACAGAGGGTGTGGTTGCACGTTTTTTATACACTCCCATGATCTTCCCTTTTTTTTCCCTTCAGTTTTGCAATTAGTTTCTGGTATCGCTGATTCTTCATTTTCCACTACAGCAGATATTGTGAATAGGGAACACTGAGTTCAGAAGTGAGGAGAATAGCTATATGTTGGTTGGAACCAACATCTAATACCCTCTGATTGAACACCTCTGGAGCCCAGCCAGTGTGGCTCAGTGGTTGAGTGTCAACCTATGAACCAGGAGGTCACAATTCTATTCCCTGAGGACACATGCTCAGGTTGTGGACTGGATCTCCGGTAAGGAGTGTGCAGGAGGCCGCTGATCAATGATTCTCTCTCATCATTGATGTTTCTATCTTTCTCTCCCTCTCCCTTCCTCTCTGAAATCAATAAAAATATTTTTTTT
Organism: Murina feae; assembly: GCA_004026665.1. Lineage (NCBI taxonomy): Eukaryota > Metazoa > Chordata > Mammalia > Chiroptera > Vespertilionidae > Murina > Murina feae. Next base: position 4,844 of record PVJC01023294.1, on the reverse strand, counting down.
AAAAGAAAACCTTGAGAGATATAGACTAATCAAAATCATTTGAAGCAACCAGGGAGGCCTGGAAAGCATATACTTTATTTACTAATGTTAGGGCTTTAATGAGGATGGAAAGGTGCTATGGACTTAATATTTATATGCTGAAGTGTGATGATATTTGGAGGTGGGGTAATTAGGTCATGAGGGGAGAGGCTTGATAAATAGGATTAGTGCCTTTATAGGAAGAGACATGAAAGAGATAATTTCTCTTTTCCCAGGTGAGGACACATTGAGCAGATGCCATCTGTGAACCAAGCAGTGGGCCTCATCAGACACTGAATCTGCTGGTTTCCTGCTTTCACACTTCCCAGCCTCCAGAACTGTGAGAAATAAATGTCCGTTGTTTAAGCCACCCAGTCTGTGGTATTCTTTTTATAACAGGCTGAACGGACTAAGAAGTGACCGCACTTATTGGTTTGAAGACTTGTCATTCATAGCATAATCTTCCTCCTTCCTTAAGAAAGAAAAACTTGAGCATAATGACTGAGGAAGGGATCACAGGGTCCTTAGATATATACTTACCCAGGAGGCTTAGAGGAGTGAGGTGCCTCTTAGCAGTTTTCGTGCCTTAGACTGAGTTTGATATTCTTGTCAAGTTCTGATCCTAAGGATAAGACCTTTATTTTACTTCTTTATAAACTTTGGTGATTGGGAGGAAAGGCAGTTACTTAATACCAACCTTCACCCAAGTCCAATGTCTGAAAAAGTTAGCTGCAAGCGATTAGAAATTGAAAATTGAACATGACTTAGCTGGTTGCCATCCTTATATCCTTTCCCTATAAGCTCTTAATTATCAGTAAACACCAGGAGGATCAATAAGTAAAGGAAAGAAAGCCTGCAGTGAACTCAAAGCTCTTTTTTTTTAAGAAATATAATCAGTAGGTATCATTTTGTGCCCTCTAAGCAGAGCCAGCGGGAAGGGCCCGATAGAGGGAGAAAACCATTAAGAAACTAAGCATAATTAACCATTAGAATTCATTAGTGAAAACTATCAGGGTGCTTAGCTAATTCTACAGATTTAAATTTAGCCTTAATTCCTAGAAATAAACACAGGGGAAGTTTCTGCTGGTAAAGCAGTTAGGAACATCAGAAAACCTCTCTGCCTACAGAATGATCTTTGGGTTCTGGTATGTTCTCTGAAAACCTTGCTTTCTTCACAGCTGAGACCAGTCCTGCTTTCTGGAGAAAGGAGCTTGGAAAGGATGAGATTCCTCACAGTCAGAGGGTCACTCATTCATTTGCTAACTCATTCATTCATTCACTTAACAGGTACTGAGACTGAGTACCTAATATGTGTCAGGCACTAATGTAGGTGCTGGAAATAAAGACGTAGACAGATGGACAAAACACTTAGCTTTCAGGAACTCACATTCTAGAACAGTAGTAGGCAACGTTTTTTCTGTAAAGGGCCAGATAGTTTTTTAGGCTCTGCAAGCCATAGGATCTCTGTTCAACTATTCAACTTTGCTTTGAGAGCAGGAAAGCAGACATAGACAATTTGCAAATAAATGGGTGTAACTGTGCTCCAATATACACATTGTCAAAGGAATACCACTCTGCTATTAAAAACAAGCCAGATTTATATTTATTCATATGGAAAGATTTTATATTACTAACTTTTAAAAAACAAACAAAACAATAAGACAGAAAGAGTCACAGCAGTGGTGTAACTTGTTTTTATCTGGATAAAGTAAAAGAAGGCACAGACTAAGGATGCACAAGAAACTCTCAATCGTGGTTCTTTTGAATTGGGGGGTCAGGGTGGAGGAAGATTCTTCATTACACAACTTCTTTTAAAAAGAAATCAGGAGCCTGTATTAGTCTTCACGTTGAAATATGCTCCAGTACATAGAGCATTTAGAAGGCCAATCCTGGACATTAGAATGGACCCTAAGTCCCCATGTGGGCTAAGCCAGGAAGGAGATGCCCAAGGGGTGGGGCTGCCCCTGCACCTTCAGAGACCAGGGTCTGATTGTTCCTGGGCCTTGTGGGAGCCTTTGCCAAAGGCCACGAAGGCAATTCCATAAATGGCGACACCCCCAACACACTTCCCTTAGTCATCCAGACAGCTTAGTCCTCTATGCTAGGGTAGGCAAACTCTTTCTGTAAAGGGCTGAAAAGTAGATGTTTTAGGCTTTGGGGGCCACATGCAGTCTTTGTCACACATTCAAAAAACAAATAAACATAACGTTTCCCTTTAAATACCTAAAGATCATTTTTGGCTCCCCAGGCATACAAGAACAGGCCACAGGCCAATGAACTGCTGGTATTGGCAGTTAAATATTTATCCTGAAGATAGACTGATCCCACGGGGCACATTTTCTCTCCGCTCCTCCCACTTGCTATACCCCAGGTATGAACAATGAAATCTTAAGTCAGGGTCGGAGTCCTTAATTCTCTGGTAAAAGTCCTCTCTCTCTCCCTCTCTCTCTCTCTCTTTTCCCCCACCTCTCAGTCACCACCTCACCGACATGCTATATCTTACCTTCTGGATAAAGTGTCACCTCTCTGTCACGCATAAGAGGTGAACAGAAATAACTGACTTCCTATCTCACTCATGGGAGTAGAGTCAGGTTCTCTCTTTCTTTCCTCATCTACCTTCCAGAACTCAGTGCCTGCTTGTAAGGTTAACCAAAACCTCCCAGTACCTGCATACCTCCCAGTCTGAGCATACCTTCCCTGTTTGCAACTGGCTACTGGCCAGCTAGATTTTGTGTGGGCTCTAGAATTTCTGTTCCTACAGCAGCACTGACTACTTGTCCTATGTGAATGCTGGGAGAGCATTATGTGCACATAGACATTTTATGGAAGAACTATCCGATAATGACAAACAGGCACCAGGAAAGAACACAATGTTTTTAATAAATCTGGCAGCAGCAGCTTAGGTGAGGAAGGATTATAGTGTTAGCTTTTGGCACAAATAGATGGGAGACTTCAGAGTCTGATAGATGAGTGAGTTGTCTTTATGGTGAAGGATGACAGAAAATTGGGAGGGAGTTTAATTTATTTCACCTGGGTTTCATGAGGGTTATTTCAGAGTAAAGCAGCCTTCGAGGTACTCTGAGTTCAGGGCAGGTCCGCAGAGGGAAATGAGATGCGGTCAGTGGTGGAAGCTGTGGGAGCCACGGCACAGATGTGGGTGCTGTGTGTCTGGGCCAACTTCCTGCCTGGAACTGGAGTCTGGCGCTAACGGCAGCTGTAGGAAGGACCCTGAGACTTTAAGAAGCTGTGTGGCTGCACTGTGTATAACCACCACTAAACGCCCCAAGACTTTGGTTCTAGATTAGTGCCATTGCAGATTTAGACAAATTACATGTCAGTTTTCTGGAAAATGAGAGGGTTGAGCAGTGGTGACATCTGATGGCTTTTTCAGTTCAAATCTTTTGCAAATTTATGACACCAGGTTTAAATTTTCCAATTCAAAGCCAGAATCCCAAGCCCAGGTGTTTTCTCTTATTAATGTTTTTATCTTCATTTCATTTTCTTATTATTCTGTCAATTCGACATTCCCTTTTTCCACCCACTCACCTAGAAAGAAGGGGAATCTGTCAGAATCATCTCGTACAATTTTTTCTTTATTTAACAGCAAGTTAAATGCCTGCTGGGTGCCGAGCACAGGGCTGCACCCAAGGGGCCCAGCAATTGAAATGTTAGTCACAGTCCTTATCCTCATGGAGCTCACAGTCTAGTCAGAATCAGGTAAATAATGAGAGACGTACTATGAAAGAGTGTGAAGCAGAGAGAGATGGAAGCATTCGTGTTTATGAAAGCATCTCTTCTTTCTAAGTTGAGAGAGATTTGGGAAGGTTTAGATGCAGTTGGGAAGGAGCCAATAGAGAGGAAGAGATTGTGACTGTAGAGAAAACTGGAGATAGGTCGGAGGAAAGTCCCAGGAAAGAGGGAGGGTTAGGCTGGAGGTAGATGCAATGCTTGTAGCCGTGCACTCTTTTTCTTATAACAGCAGGAAGGAGGAGAGGTGGTGGGTAGACAGAAAGCATAGCAGGACAGGGGAACTTCTTGTTTAATAGCCACCAGTTTCTTCATAAATTTCTGCTGCTGTGCCTTTGTTGCTTTCCCTAAGAAGGCACTCCTTGCTGGTTTTCTGAAAATCTTACCCATTTATAAGGCCCAGGCCTTCTGCAGTGCAATCGGCTCTTCTGCTCTGAACAATTACAGACTACGCCCTCTTTATTGATCTTTAAAGATGACCTGTGCTTCTATGCCTTCTCTCCTCTACCAGGTCAGACACTCCTTGAGAGCAAGAATGAAACCTTAGAACACTTAATATTTCCCATTGTGCTGGGACACAGCAGATTCTCCAAAAAAAAGTTTTTTATTTACTGACTCAAATTTAGAAAAAAAAAATACGTTGCTCCTGAAAATCAGCAAGATCTCCTGGAATTCAGCAAGATCTTCTTCACCCTAATCTTTTAGAATAAGGAACAGAGAAGGCAAGGGAAACTCAAACTCAAATCAGATAGTTTAAGGAGGGTTAGAGTTGGGGATTTGGAGACAGAGAAGGGAAAGTTGAGAGTCTTGACACAGACATTTATCAGCTACTAGTGGCCTGGTGAAATTCATGCATGGGGGGAGGGAGTGGTCCCACAGCCCCGCCTGCACCCTCTCTAATCTGGGACTTGGGGGATGTCCGACTGCAGGTTCAGATCGGGCCTAAACCAGCAGTCAAACATCCCTCCCACAATCCAGGACTGCTGGCTCCTAACCACTCACCTGCCTGCCTGCCTGATCACCCCTAACCACTCTGCCAGCCGGCCTGATCACCCCCAATTGCCCCACCCCCACGCTGG
>PVJC01023293.1:0-26504 GCA_004026665.1 Murina feae | reverse complement strand
TTCCCTGCTTTCTGGTGGCTGGAGGAAGATGGGCAGTAGGCAAGCTTGGGAGGCAGGCCTCACCCAGCCCTGGCCACAGCTCAAAAAAGAGAACAACATGCAGGGGAGGGCAAGAGTCTGAGAGATCAACATAGAGGGGGTGCCTGCTCCAAGCCTCCACAGTGTGCCTGGGGACAGGCCCCCAGCAGGTAGACACACACAGGAGGACTGCTCCGAGCCTCAGATGCGGCTGGGGGCAGGTCCCCAGTGGTGACACACACACACACACACACACACACACAAGGCGCCTGGCAGACTGGGGCCATCATAGAACATCCACTGTGGGGTCCCAGACTGTGAGAGGGCACAGACCGGGCTGAGGGACTCCCTCCACCCCGAGTGCACAAATTTTTGTGCACCGGGCCCCTAGTTTTGAAGTAAAAAAACAAGGCGGCAAAAACACCTGCATGTGGCCCGCAGGCCGTAGTTTGAGGATGCCTGTTCTAAGCCATTTGAAATCTAGCTAAATAAAAGTTCTATAAGGTTTTAAAGCCACCCCAGTCCCTTGGCCTGTTCCCTGCCTTTGTCTCCTGGTACGCACTGTAGCACCAAGCCCGCAATTGGACGCCAGAGCCTCTTTGTGACGCAGTGCAGGGAACTCAGTGCGTGGAAACAACTGGTGAAGAAAAGACAGGTGGAATCTCAGGATGGATATTACCATCTCAGAGCTCACAGAGCTCACAGAACCTGCTGGTGACTTAGGTGAAAACTTTGGGCCCATATGGAAGTGACAACCTATGCATATGGACTTAGCGGATGGCATTTTTTTTAAACCAAGTCATGTTGCAAATAGATCCCAGGCCTACAAATCAACACATCAACCAGCAGGTCAACAATAATGTGCATCTTTGTGTTCAGAACCTGACCAACTTGATGAGACATATTAAGACCTACTACTACCAGGAAGTTCTCCAGCAGCTGATCATAATCCACTTGCCCAATGTTTTGCTGATTGGCAAAGACTATCTATCTGGAAAGAGTATAGAGGAAATGAAGAAGATGCTATTGCTGGTGCTGGGTTATGTCATCCAGTGTGAGGGGAAAGAGGAATTCCCACTTGGTCACTGAGACCCATGCCGGGATTATGGCCCATTACCAGGCGGTGAGCTATAATCAGGACAATATATTTGACTTGCAATGGATGGAGGTTCCAGATACGGCGCTGGGAAGTGCTACAGGCCCTCTCATGGAACATGGCCTTTCACATCAGAAGGCTCAGAGATGAGCAAGATGAATGCATGGAGCCGATCGTGGACCTGACTCAGGAGTGCAAGTACCTCTAGGCACAGCAGCCCCCTCAGCCCCCTCAAGTCTTCCCCTGCCGAGTCCGCACCCGGCCCCACCAGCGGCCTCTCCAGCAAGTATCAGCAGCGCCTGGCCCGTGGAGCTGGCAGACACCAAGGCCAGGCTGTGCTGTATCAGGCAGGAGCTTGATGAGCTGGACTCTCTGAGGGAGAAGGCGAATCCTGTGGAGAGGCTGGAGATGGAGCCAATGCACTTCAGGGAGAAGGTGAAGGACGCGGACTTCTCTAAAGCCTGCACGGAGGAGCTGTCAGATGCTTCCAGGAAGCTGTTTGTGTTTGAGTTGGACGAATGCGCCACCAGCCGCATCCGGATTTTTTTTGGGGGGGGGGGGGGGGAGAACGACAGCCTGAAGAGCACCATCCAGGAGCTGTGGGACGCGTCCCTGGCACTGGAGGAAAGTAGCCTCATAGGGAGGCGAGCGCACAGTATACACTACTCCCGAACCAGGAGGCGGCTGAGGTCAGACAGCATGAAGAATTTCAGAAGCAGCTAACTGTAGCCTACGAAGCCCTGCTGCAGGCTCGCCGGCACCTGAGCATGCTCCACGAACACCAGTCTGAGCAGCAGGGGGCCAGCACAGCTCCCTGAAGACATTTTGTCGGATAGGGGGTTGAAAGCACAACGCGCGCTCGGAGAGGGGCACGAGGACATGCTGAAACATAAGGCAGAGCCGGAGGGGCTGGAGAAGTCTTGAACAGGAAGCAGGAGGCTCTGCAGCAGGAGCAGAGGATGAACACCATCACCACTGATGAGAACCAGAGGCTGCGGGGAGAGCTAGGCAGGGGCAGTTTCCTGCGCCAGCGTCTGAAGAGGGAGCAGGAGGAGCTGCACAACCATACCAAGGAGCTGAAAGCCTCGCTGAACAACTCGCAGCTGGAGGTGAACCGCTGGCAGGCCGGCTGCAGGAGGGACTCCAGATCATGGACATCTCGCTGATCGAACTGGACAACCACTGCGAGCTGATCGCCCGGGAACTTGGAGGAAGAAAAGCATCACCTCTCGATCCAGACGTTGAACGAGCAGAACCAGAGGTTTTCAGAGTCACCACTTCTATTCCACATGGTACTCAACCCAGTAAAGCCCGCTGAGAGGTCTTCTTAGGAAGTATCTTCTTCCTCGGGGTCCGCATACCTAGCCCAACGCACACCAACGCCAGCGCCAGGGCGCGCGCTCAACGGCTCCTGCGGGAAGCGGCTGCCCAAGGCTCGCGCCCACGTGTCTGAGCCGCTCTCGCCCGCGTGTCAGAGCCGCTTCTACCCACGTGTCCGAGCCGCATGCCGCTCCCACTCACGTGTCCAAACCGCTCCCATCCACGTGTCCCAGCCGTTCCCGCCCACGTGTCCGAGCCGCTCACGTCCACGTGTCTCAGTTTTGCATTTTTTTTTTTAGTCTCACAACCATAAGCACTTTTATTTGTTTTTGTTTCCTTTAAGTAGCTCTTAAAACATATCACATATAAAATCGCTATATTCACCCAGTGAATCCACACTTCAATGCACTAACTTTAAAAAAACTTACAATAAAGAGAACGTAAAAAGTATGGACTGATAGGAAGTCACTCAAAGTTCAAAATAATATTAAACATTGTAGAATTAAAATGTGCAAGCTTTCAGGACCTTGGACAGTTAAAGTACTCGCTGTAATCCCTGGTAAAACCACGTAAGCAAGCTTGTGGGTACATTTGAAAATCTATAGGGATGTGATACCTTGAAATATCTTGCTGTCTTCTTTTCTTTCAGATGAAGCAGCATAAATGGATGAATTCCAGTATTAGGTACTGTTTCCCAACACTTTCCTCTGAACTTCTTCCTAAAATTAAGACAACAGGAAAAATCATTACTGAATATTGTGACACAGAATATTACTTGAACTCTGCATTGAAACCTGAAGATGATCAAATGCCAGACAGTGGCAAGTCCAAATTGTTGGCCCACAGGCTGAAGCTCAGCTTCTAAAGCTATAATTCTTGTTTGTTTCCCCATATGGATTTCCAGAAAATATAATCAAGAAGCTTTTAAATGGATTGTGGACAATTTTCTACGATCCACATCTTACAAGAAGAGAATAAAGATTTCCCCAATCAGGCATAGGAAGCCCAGGCTATACGCTCAGATACAGGGGGTAAACAGCTCAAGGCTTTGATGGAATCTATGGAGGGATAGGTGGCAGGGTCGCTGCAAGGCTGTGTTGAGCAGTATGCACACTCTTCCTTAGCTAGTGTGCTGTTTCTTTTAAAAATGTAGCCTGGAAGGCATGGTCCAGTTGCTGAGCATCAACCTATGAACCAAGAGATCATGGTTTGATTCCCAGGTAGGGCACATTCCTGGGTTGCAGGCGTGATCCTCAGTAGGAGGTGAGCAGGAGGCAGCCGATCAATGATTCTCTCTCATCACTGATGTTTCTCTCTCTCTCTCCCTCTCCTTCTCCCTCTCCCTCTCCCTCTCCCTCTCCCTTCCCCCCCCTTCCTCTCTGAAATCAATACAAATATTAAAAAATAAAAAATAAACAAAACATAAGCTAACACTTTTGAATACACAATCATAAGAACTACAGGTGAGCAATATCAGAAGCAGAGAAAGTGTTACCTTACTACCATCCAAGAAATGCAAATTGAAAGAATAATGGGATGCTGTTCTTCATCTCTCAGATTGGCAAAGATTAAAAAGATTCTCAGGGATGCAGGGAAATGAGCACAGTCATGCCCTGCTGGTGGGAATGCAAATTGGTGCAAGTCTGGGAACTGGGTGATTATGAAATGTGGATCAAAAGCCTAAAATGACGCCGTATATGTAACAACATGAAAACAGAGCCTCAGTTCATTGTTAAGTAGAAAAGGGAGGTTACCAAGTTCTATAATCATGTATTTATAGTATTTAGGCATACGTTCTATAAGGACATCAACCAAAATGGCACTATACTAGAGGATCGGATGGTCGGGAGGGAAGGAAGCATATTCCATTTGTTTACATGGCTTTGAATGTGTCTGTATTCAACATGAATTGCTGTTTCCACTTTAAAAACAATTTATACAACTATCAATAGGAATCTAATGGTAATGACGAACTGGTTTCTTTTTGGGGGTTTAGGGGGAAATCTACATTTGGATGTTTAAGATGCTACAGGGAAGCCAATGGGCTGGACAGTTAAAGTTAAGCAAGGTCATGGCCCCAAATAATAGTCAAATAGGCAAGGAATGAATTATGCCTGGCCTTGATCATAGCAAAGAGTTTGGATTTTATTTGGAAGCAGTGGACTGCTGTTTCAGGGACAGCACAAGAAAAAAAGCAATGATTAGATTTGTGGTTTTTTTTTTTTTGTTTGTTTTCTTTTGTTTTTAATTACTCTGGCTTCTGTGTGGAGAATGGTAGGGAGTGAAGCAAGATTAGAAGCCAGGAAGATCAGTGAGATGACCACCGTGGAATACGGTAGATGAAATTAAGGCACCGAGAGTGTGGATGGAAAGAAACAAAGATTTGATTTTGATTTTAGAAGTTAAAATAACAGAGCTTACCTATGCTCTTAGGTAAAAGAGAAGAAATCAAGGAAATCTCACACACTGAAATTAGGGATAACTCTAGGTTATTCCTTAGTATCAAATTTAGAAAGGCTAAACTACTCCTTTATAATATTAGTTTTCAAATCTTTTTATTGAAGTACTAGAGGAACTGTGCACAAAAATTTGTGCACTCAGGGTGGGGGGGCTCCCTCAGCCTGGCCTGTGCCCTCTCACAGTCTGGGACCCCTCGGGGGATGTTCACCTGCTGGCTTAGGCTCGCTTCCCGAAGGATCGGGCCTAAGCTGGTAATCAGACATCCCTCTGGCAGCCTGGGAGCCCTCAGGAGATATCCACTTGCCAGCAGGGAGCAGGCCAAAGCTGCAGTCAGACATCCTTAGTGCTGCTGAGGAGGCAGGAGAGGCTCCTACCACCACTGTTGTCATTGCAGTTGGTTGAATGGTGGCATCCAAAATGATATGTCTATGTCTTAATTCTAGGAACTTGTGAATGTTACCTTATTTGGAAATGGGGTGCTGCAGATATAATTTTAATTGTGGTTCTTAAAACAAGATTATCCAAGATTATCTGATGGGCTGTAACTCTAATGACAAAAGTCCTTATAAAAGTGAGGTGGAGAGAAATTATAGGCACAAGAGCAGTTAATGGGACCCCAGAGACAAAAGATGGGGGTGAGGCAGCTACAGGTTAATCAATGCAGCAGCCACCAGGAGCTGGAGAAGTCCAGAATGGATTTTCTCCTAGAGCTGCTAGAGGGAGCACAGCCCCGCTGAAGTTTGGACTTCTAGACTCCAGAATTGTGAGAGAATACATTTCTGTTTTCATCCACTCCATTCCTGGTAATTTGTTACGGCAGCCACAAGAAACAGATAAATTCATAGATACATAAAAACCTGTACAAACCATAAATGTGCGGTTTAATTATTGCAAATTGTTTATTATTCTTTCCCACTTAAAAAATACTTAATTGTGGAAATTTTCAAACATGTACAAAAACTGAAATTAGGGATAACTCTAAGTAACACAACGAACTTTTATGTTCCCCAAACCCAGCTTCAGCTGTCTATCGTCAATTATACTGCCAATCTAGTCTCCTCTATACTTCTATACACCCCCTGCCACATATTATTATTTGATCTTAAAATACCTTAGAGATATCTCTAAAAGTTAATGACTCCTTTTTAACACAATAAAAATGTGATAGATCACCTAAAACTATCAAAGTGTTCTTAATAATATCAGATATTTCTCTTCAGTATTCAAAATTTCCCAAATATGGCAAATGTGGTTTCTTTTTTCAGTTGGTTTGTTTGAAACAGGACCCAAAGGACAGTGACATTCTGTGTTTGGCTCATATGCCTCCTACTGTAAGTCTCTTACTCTAGGAATTCCTCTCCTTTTCTTTTTCCTTCTAGTCCATTCCTTGAAGAAACCAGGTCAGGCCATTGGCACAGTACGAGTTTCTGGATTTTTAATCCATCTGAGTGTCTTCAGCATTTCCCATCTCCTGTGTTTCCTGTGCACCAGAAATTGCATATTGAGCAAATCCAGCTTTAATAGTTTTGAGGAGAATACTTCACAGGGGCGGGGTTTGTGTTTACGTCGCCTCGCATTCATGCCTGGGTCTCTTTCTGTGCGATGCTATCACAGGTGAGGGGTTTCAGGTGTTGTCTGCCTAACCTATGCGTCATCAAAACTCTAATTGTTTTACATGCATTTGTGCTCATTACCTAGAGCCATTATTTGGGGCTGCAAAATGATAATATTCTAATTATACCAGTCCTTTTGCATTTAGTAGCTGTGTCTGTTATTAAAGAAAGACTTTCCCTCATAAATAAATTAAAAGAAAATTCTCACCCGAGGATATGTTTAGAGAAAGAAGGGGGAGAGAGAAACATCAATGCCGATTAGTTGCCTCCCATACCTGCCCCAAACAGGAATTAAACCTGCAAACATTTTTGGTGTACAGGACGATGTTCTCACCAGTGAGCCACCCGGCCATGGCCCCTCATAGATAAATTGATTAACTTGATGTACAGTTCATACAGAAAAGGCAGGATAGATGCCTAATTTTTTCTCTATAGGTACCAGTGTTCAGAATAAGGAGTTTGTTCCTTAGCCTCCTCCAAAGTGAAGGTGGTGTGTTTTTGTTGGTTTGTTTGTCTGTTTTCTGTTATTAGAAAATCATGAATTTTACTTTTCTTGTTATTTTATTTCTTATTTGGGGGGGTTCTGGTCAGAAGCCACAAGTGCACTATCTTGGCTATGCCTCCAGGCAGCCACTGCTTATAAGCGAATCCTAGATCCACTCACCCATTTCTCTACATGCATCCGTGGTTAAACGGAGGGCCAGGTGTCCTGGCAATATGCCAAAGAACTCACCTGGTTAGAAGCAGGACGCAGGCGAGATCTCAGGCCCATGCTTTTCCACTGAAAGGTAAATAAGAGAGCTTAGCTATTTAGGTTGGTGAATATTGCTCTGCCAGATGCAGAGGAACCACAATAATCATATATTCAACACATATATTTGGCAAACAGGAAGTAAAATTTGAGTATCTTGTGGTTTGTCAAGAAGGTCAGTAAATGGCAATTTGTGCACAAAAACCAAAAAGGTGTGGTGGGATTTGAGTCAATTGTGAAATCAAAGTGCTTGAGTTTGGTTAAGAGAAAAGCTTTTTTCTCTGTTGATACTGAGAAGACTCTGCTTTGCTTGCATTTTAAAGCAGAACACGAAACAGCAAAGCTAGACAGTTCCCACACTTTGTTCTCCCCGGCTGTGTTTTAATTTAATGCTATTTTAATTTAAAAAATAATATTTCGGTATTAAATACAAGATAATATGCAAGTCTTATGTTTCAGATTCAGAGCTCTTTAGTCCATGGATTCCAATAGAACAGGGCTCCAATTATGTGCCCCTCCCTCCTCAAATATAACTGGTGATGGTCAAGTGCAATGTACTACTCCTGGAGCTGCAAGGGAAGGGCTAGCTCTTCTTTCTGGTACCAGATTCATCAAGTAAGTGATTTTAATAATTACTTATTGGTATTTGTTCTCTCATTTAATAACTGAGCCTGGAGGCTTTTCACATATGAAACTGTATTAAAGACAACATATGTCCTTAAATGAAATCTTTATGTTTTGGTGTATATAGTGTGAATGGCAATAGAGTTGAAAGAACTAGAAAATTTTAACTTGAAGAAGATGAATAATTGCTAGTTTTTCCCCCCCATCTATTGTACCAACAGCTAATTATACAATGAAGCTGATATCCTCTTTCTGGCTCCCTACAAAAACGTGTGTGTGTGAACTACAATAACATCTACGGAGAACTCAGGGACCACCTTCTTTTCATTTTCTTCCTCATAATTAAAGCATTCAGGGAGGGAACAGGAACACCAGTACACCTGAGCCTTCACAAATAAGTTTATTTTTATGCACAGAAAACTCTGAGTCCTTAAAGATAACATTAATATACAGTCTCTTTTCCCTGCCCCCACTCAGCAGTCCTCAGTCTTTTAGCAGTTTTTCTTGAATGGCCTGTCTGCATCTCGTTCTCTCGTCTCTAAGCTTTCTCTCCTACCCAGTTTCTTCCCTTGCCTGGCTCAGAATTCCTGGAGGAAGGTACGCAGGCGGTATCAGTGTCCCAGGGCTGGGTGGGTGTGGGTAAATCCTGGAATCAAGCACTGGTTCCCCAACCTTGGAGTTGGTTTACTACTGCAGATTGTAGATACCATCCCACAGTTAGTGATTCTGATCTTAAGGTGTGGGTCCCCGAGATGTGTAGTATTTGTAACAAGCTTCCCCAGGTGTTTGGGAACCACTCTCATGAAGCATAGTGATTTTTCATGACCATAGAAGTGGGCACACACTTCTCTCTTCCCACTTACCTCCACCAAATGAACTCTAACCAAATGCTATCACGATAGGAAACATTTAACTCCATACACAAGTCCTTAAGAAACTTGAAATCTTAAAGCCATTATTTCAAGTAGTGCTAGCCTTAGAGAGAGAAGGCTTTGCTCACAATCATATCATTCCTTACTTCATCATACGTTATGTTGAGAACCCCACCTGGGCCAGGTATTTGCATCGATGAAGGCACTTTAGGTCTCAAGTGTCAGGAAAATCAATCCAAGCAGACAAGGAATTTGTTGGATCCTGAAAAGTCCAGGTAGTTTTGGCTTCAATATGTCTTGATCCAACAGGGCTCAAAATGATATTCCAATTCTATTTCTCTCTGTCTGCATCTCAGCTTCACTTCTTCTGGGCTGGCTCTGTTGACAACAGAATTTCCTCTCAAGTGTGAAAAGCAGCCTCAGGAGTCCCACATTACATCCTCCTCAAGTCAAGTCCAAACAGGGAGGCTTCCTCTCCCTTTGGATTTCCAACACAAGCGTTGTTACATATCATTGGTTCTCACTGGTCACATGGCCATCCTTGAACCAATGACTGTGACCCAAGGGATAGGATGCTTAATTGTCCAGGTCTGAATCAGTGGCAGCTGCTCTCTGTTGGAGCTGATGGTAGATTTGACTCATAGGGACCAGTTGTGATCAGGGTGCCTCTCAGAAAGATACAGGGTACTATTACCAAAAGGAACAGACTGGACAGATAAAAGTGGCATGATCTCAAGTGTATTTTGACCAAGAAGCACTAATAAGCTGCAAAACTGAAATCCAAACCAGTATTTTTAACTTTTAATGAATTTCACTATAGATACTTCCCAAAATGAGAGACTTCATGATCGATTTTAACAAGTTTAAAGGAGATCATTATCCCCTCCCATTGATTTCTTTGTCCCTTTCTTCAATATATGTTCAATTTTAGGCACTGAATAAAATAATATGAAAATTCTGAGAATACAAAATAGATTGTGCATGTTAAGTCATTGAATAGTGATGATGTATTTTATGGTAACGGATTGCATGCAGCACTCTGATTCTGGAATACGGTTACTTTTCTTTCGAAATGTTGTTAGAAGCTTTCAGACCTGAATATACAGTAGCCTCAAGTGCATAGTAAATAGAGTAGCTGAAAACATAAAACACACCTAGCATAAATCTGAACACTTAAAATCACATTGCACAAAATAAAATGAAGAAAATATCCAGCGTATATAAAGAACTCCTATAACCCAATAAGGAAAAGGTAGACATTCAAGAGAAAAGTGGGCAGAATCGCTGAAAAGACACTTCACAAAAGAAGTTATGCAAATGACCAACGCACATGTGAAAAGCTGCTCAACTTGCTGAGTCATCTAGGAAACGCAACTTAAAAGCATAATGTGATATCACTCACCCTTCCCCTTACCCCCCCTCCCCAAGAAAATAGCAAGTGCTGTCAGGTATATGCAGTGATCTTCTCCACTACTGTTGAGAGTGTAAATTGGTACAACCATTTGACATTGCCTATTAAAGTGAGACCTCACAACAATTGCTCTCACTCCCTCACTACTCTTCCCTGCCCCGCCCCCGCCCCCCACCGCCAAAAAAATAAAATGAACCTGTACTTATTTTATGACATAGTAATTTCACTCTAAAATATATACCCGAAAATGTTCACTAGAAGCACAATTTGTAGCAGTCAAAACCAGAAAACTACCAAAATGCCCATCAGTAGCGGAATGGATCCACGTTGCACAGTCTAATACTCTGCAGCCCAATGAACAAACAACAAATTCCAAAAACAACAGGGATGAGCCTCACAAAAATAAAGTTAAATGAAAGAACCTTCTCCCCCTCCTCCAAAAAAAAGCGCCTATTGCCTCATTCCATTCATGTAAAATGAAAGGCAGACTAAACCAATCTATGCAATTAGAAGCACAAGACACCAGGCGCCCTTGGAAGGTCAGTGACTGGAAGATTTAGGGGGTTTGGGTAAGATTCTGTCTCTTGATAGGAGCGCCAATGAAACAAGTGCGTTTAGTGTGTGAAAATCCAGTGAGCTGACACGTATATGCATTTCTCTGAATACATATTATACTTTAAAGGTTAAAAATAAAAAGGAAGGAATCAACCTGTCACTTCCAGCCTGTCATTTCCTCCTATTACCAATTCCCTTGCTGTTTTATGAGGTTGCCTTTCAGTGTTAAAATACTTGCTCTATTTTAACAAGGGGTGGGCGGTTGATGTGATTGCGCTATAAATAGTTTGCAGAGTGGTTTGGGAAGCATACTATAAATGCTAGTTTTAAACCTTAGCGGGTGTGCACAATATTTTTCTCAGAAGGATCACATTATGAAGTCATAGTACTTTTACTCAGTACTTTATCCGTGAGCGCTGCACCCAGAAGCCCTCATGATCTCCAGCTGTGGATTAGAGAACAATTGATTCCCATGAAGACCACAGCTGCAAGGGACATTAAATTAAAGCAAGCATCACGCAGGAGTCCTCAAACTTTTTAAACAGGGAGCCAGTTCACTGTCCCTCAGACCGTTGGAGGGCCGGAGTATAGTTTTAAAAAAACTATGAACAAATTCCTATGCACACTGCACATACCTTATTTTGAAGTAAAAAAACAAGGCGGCAAAAACACCCGGCGGGCCGGATAAATGTCCTCAGTGGGCCGCATGTGGCCTGAGGGCTGTAGTTTGAGGACCCCTGGACTGTTGATCCTGAGAGCTTATTTGAAATAATGAAGAAAGTCTGAGAAGATTTACTGTCCTTTTTCATATTACTGCTATTTCCCATTAGTAGCCTATATGTAGCAGATATAGAATAACCAGGTTTTAATTTTTAAAAAAATCTCGGTTTTGTAGCCCACTCAGCTTCCTCCCATGAGCCCACCAGTCTTTGATCTGACCAGAGCTCTTTTAAGTGTTGCAACTTCCTCTGTAAATAAAAGTGAAAGAGATAATTAATAGGTAAATAGAGGTAGAAGCTGGACTAACATTGAGAATAAACAAGTTATCCTTATGAGCAGCATCCTATTATTCATAATAATCAAGTTCATGGACCATGCACAGCCATAAAAAATCCAAAAGAATATAAAAATCGTTATATTATGAAACGATGAGTTAATGCGTAGACATTTGTAAACAGGCAAAATAGGGGATGCATCAGGCTGTAAATCATTTTATTCTCAGACGACTCACACAATGTCCCCTGGTGTCAAATACCGGGAAAACCAAAGCCACCGTTTTCCTAACCCCTAATGTTGAAAATAATAACTTCTATCTTTTGGAAGCTGTTATAGTTTATTTTTGTTGGTATAGTATGGAGGCTTCCAGCTTCTAAAATTTTCCTATGGCAGTATATTTTGAGATTTCTCAGAACCATAGACTGGCTTTTAAAATTAAATGAGACATTGAAGTTGATTTAAATCAATGGTCCTTAGATTGTGCTCTAGGGAGCCCTGGGGACTCCTACTTGGTGTGTCCTGGGGGTGGGGGTGCAGGGGTTGGTTAGAGAAGGACCAAGAGAACAATACCCCCAACCCACCTCAAGCCCAGACTAGCATTAACAAGCAGAACTCCACTTATTTTTTCTTCATAAGGGGCTTCCACATGTTTTTGTTTGAAAAAAGCATTAAAAAAATAAGAAATAAGAATTTTTTATTACAATTTTTTGACGTTGGCATAATTGCTGGTGTCCCCCTTCCCCCCTCTCCTTTGCCGCCTTCCATCCACCCCCACCCCCCTCCCTTGTCCGTGTCCATGGGGTATGTATATATGTTCTTTAATGACATTTTTAAATAGATTAACTCATCTGGTCCAAGGATCCTCAAACCGTAAGCATTGACCATCAAGGAAACTGGGTCCCAAGCAGGTTGAGGGACATGCCCCCAACCCCAGAGCTAGCCTGGGTTTGCTTCTGGATTCTGATTTGGAGGGGCTTTCAGACCACCAGATGCCCATGGTGGAGCCTCTGAAGTTTCCAAAAAAGGGGGTAGGAATCTTGAGCTGAAACTATTATAACCTTATTTATTTATTAAAAAATATTTTTATTGATTTCAGAGAGGAAGGGAGAGGGAGAGAGAAATAGAAACATCAGTGATGAGAGAATCATTGATTGGTTGCCTCCTGCACACCCCCTACTGGGGATTGAGCCCACAACCAGGGCATGTGCCCTTGACTGAATCAAACCAGGGAGTGAGTGTTCAATCCACAGGCCTGCACTTTATCCACCAGCTAGGGCTATAACCTTATTTATACAGCTTTTATAGGTTCCCTTATCATCCATGCTCAAGCCCTAGAGACAGAAAACACCTGCATTTTAAAGAAATAATGCATGGCACATTATATAAAATAACATGGTTAACAGAACGAAGGATAAACTATAAAGAGTGCACTGCCTGTTTGCTCCAAAGTGCTATTTGCAAATGGAAACAGAAATTAGCTGCAAAGAACATGAAATTGATTGCAATCCAGAATTTTTCAATAGAATAAAGCTGCCATGGGAACTGACTAGCTGATGTTAAAGCTTAACAAGCCTTTAAAATATATACATATATTTCAGGTTTTAAAAAAATACAGTAGGATGTTGGTTTTAAAATGATATAAAATTGGACACCAGCATTCTCTCTGTCATACTAGCTTTGTTTTCCAAGAAGAATCTAGTGCAATTAATTTATTTGTGCAAATTGGTAGCCACATGGTTAATTAAAGTTAGAAACCTCTATTTTTAATTGTTTCTATAGCCCAACTTCCATTTAATCTAAAAACAGCCATGCCCTTTGCACCATTTTTAAGCCTGCAAAGCCGAGACTCATGCCTGTCCAAATTAAGGATGAGCTTAAATAGCACATCCTCAGGCAAAACCATGGCAACCACTACACAGTACACATCCTGCATCTTGCCCGGTAGTCCTAACATTCTTTAATCACAAGACAGGAAATCTGTTTGGTTTGGTTGTCATTTAAGGAGAGATTTACTCTCTAGGATGGTCAACCATCTGCTTTTATTTAGGGAAGAAATGGACTTATGATAGTATAAGCTGTACAATTAGGGAGAGATAGGAATAATTTTATTTATTTATGTGTTTATTATCTCATTGCCTTACTTCAGAAAGAGTTCTGTGGTCAGTCCCAGAAGGTCCAGAGAGAGTAGATGGAGGAAGTGAGAAGAATGATGACCGTGTAAACAACTGGTTTGGCAGTCGGGTTAAATAACAGAGATAAAACTGGCTTCTGTCCAGCAACACTGCCCAAGTACCAGTATTAAATCGGGAAACATAAAGGGATTTTTGTTTTTCTTGACCTTTTTCAAATTGAAAATATCTTTATGATTTTTTTTTTCTGATTATGAATACACGCTCAAGTAGCTAATGCATACATTTAAAATTTACCTTTATTGTTGAAAGTATTACATATGTTCCTCTTTTTCCTCCATTGATCCCATCTAGCTGGCACCCCCCCTCCCCCATGCCCTAGGCCTTCACCACACTATTGTCTGTGTCTATGGGTTTTGCATAAATGCATGCAAGTTCTTTGGTTGATCTGTTCTCATCCATCCAACCCCTCCTTCCCTTTGAGATTCTACAGTCTGTTCCATGTTTCTGTGTCTCTGGATCTATTTCGTTTATCAAAATAGATAAACAAAATATTATTTTGGTCTTTAGATTCCTCATGTGAGTGAGATAATGTGATACTTGTCTTTCTCTGACTGGCTTATTTCACTCAACATAATACTCTCCAAGTCCTTCCATGTTGTCTCAAAGGGTAAGAGATTCTTTCTTTGTACTGCTGCATAGTACTCCATGGCATAAATGTACCACAACTTTTTTTATCCACTCATCTACTGATAGGCACTTAGGTTGTTTCCAGACCTTAGCTATTGTAAATTGTGCTGCTATGAACATAGGGGTGCATATATTCTTTCTGATTGGTGTTTCGAGTTTCTTAGAGTATATTCCTAGAAACTGGGTCAAATGGCAGTTCCATGTTTAATTTTTGAAGGAATTCCATACTATTTTCCATAATGGCTGCATCAGTTTGCATTCCCATCAGCAGTGTAATAGGGTTCCCTTTCCTTCACATCCTGCCAGCATCTCACTGTATTTTTAATTTGTGTCTCTCTGGTGATTAGTGACTTTGAGCATTTTTTTCATATGCCTCTTGGTATCTGTATGTCTGCTTTGGAGAAGTGTCTATTTAGGTCCTTTGCCCATTTTTTAAAATTGGATTGTTGTCTTCCTTTTTAATTGTATGATTCCTTATATTTTTTGATATTAACCCCTTATTGGATGTATCATTGGCAAATAATGTTCTCCCATATGGTGGGTTCCCTTTTCATTTTGTTGATGGTTTCTTTGGCTGTGAAGAAGCGTTTTATTTTGAAGTAACCCAATTTATTTATTTTCTCCTTTGTTTCCCTTGCCTTAGGTCATGTATTGGCAAACATATGGCTAAGAAAGATGTCTGAGATTTTGTTGCCTATGTTTTCTTCTAGGATTTTTATGGTTTCACAACCTACATTTAAGTCTTTTATCCATTTTGAGTTTATTCTTGTGTATGGTATAAGTTGGTGGTCTAGTTTCATTTTTTTGTATGTACCTGTCCAATTTCCCTGCACTATTTATTGAAGAGACTGTCTTTACCCCACTATATGCTCTTGCTTCCTTTGTCAAGTAGCTAATCTATGTATTTTAGAAGAGTATAAAACTGGGAAACATAAATGGATTTTTATTTTTCTGACTTTTTTCTAATTGAAAAAATATCTCTATGAATAGGGAGAGACAAGTGTGCCTTACTAAATGCATAGAAATGAAGTGCTGCTCAGCACCATGTTTTGTGATCTGCTTTTCCCATTCAATTCATTGTGAAGACTTTCTATACCAATTAATATAGGTTAATCATACACTCTACTGCGTAGATGTGCCAATAATTTATTTTAAAAATCCCTAATTAAGACCATTAGGAGTGTTTCTAGCATTTTGCTATTATGAGCAACATTACAATAAAGATTCATTTGCATACATATTTTTGTGCAGTTGGTCAATCACCCAGACTGCATCCTGGGAAAGTTGAGTCAATCTATATAGAGTGTCCCCCAAAATGTATACACACACTTTGAATAATTATAAAGGCTGTGTTTATGAAAATACATTTCATTTTCAAAATTGAGCAATCACCTGTTAAAGTGTGTATACATGTTTTGGGGACACTCTGTGTAGGCTTGTTAGGCATGTGAATAAAGTCTCTCTATACCCTCACCAATATTTAGTTTCTCATTCTTTTTTTTATCTTTTCCCATTTAATAGACAAGATGTCATCGTATTTTGATGGTAGCATCTCTTCTTCTATCAACTCGTAACTCAAAGAAAAGGAAAAATGTAATTAAATTCAGTGCGGTAGTTGAACTTGGTGATTTTGAAGGCTTTCCCAGTTTTAATATTCCACAATTCTACAAAATGTCCTTAATTCATTTCTCTACCAAGCATCTATTATCAGCAAGCTCCCAGAGGAAGAGAAGCTAACCTTGGGCATCTAATGTGTGTGAAAACAACCCTTTGAGGTCATTGCTTTTATGCTTATTGTATTGAGGGAAAACGTGGGGCTAAGAAGAGGTGAAATGCAGCAGGACCAGAGCAGGCTGATCTGACTGGAAAGCTCAGCTGTTTTCCCCGTACCCTGAGTTTTCCCTCATACCGTGCTGCATCTCTTTGGAGTTCCTGTCCTTCAGGAATACAATCTATTGAGGCAAGTTGCAGGAGACACTATACACACATTAAATACTTCAAGTCACATCTGCTGATTTCTATCTAAGGTCAGGCCCATATCTTCCCCCACCTACCCCAATAGACATGCCACTTTGTGCCATTTTCTAGGCATTCAATATGGTGTTTCACATATACCAGATGCTCAATAAATACTGTCCATGCTCCTCCTTATCTGCCTGACTACTTTGCTGGTGGGGTAAATTTTCTCATTTTGGATAAGATGGTTCTGCTCACTGTACCATCCAATGGTTGCCTGGTAACTAGAAAGCAATCAGCCTCTGACTGGTCTTACCACCCAACTGGGAGTCCCTCCCCTCCCCTGACCAGGCTTAGAGCCACGAGCCCAGAGGAATAGAGTAAGCTCCACTGATTGAAAGACACTCAGCTCCAGAACCAAGTGAGGAACTTGTACTCTTTCAAACTTCTGCTTTTACCTGATGAAATTATTATTATATTGCATACCTTTGAGGTTTTTTCCTCTAGCCCTTTGACTCTTTTAGAGTGTCTTTAGACTTTACCAAGATTATTATCATAGTTATCATTATTGATCCATCCTAACCATGGGTAACTTGCATTTTCTATGGTTCAATGGTTTAAAATGGCACATCTCAACTACTGCTAATCAACATACAGTGGGAGCAATGGCATAGGCCCCCAAAGTTACTGAATTCCAATTGGTTGCCATTACTTGTGGTCAACAGCTACAACATTACGGCTGACGTGCACTCACAGTGGGGAAGGAACTAGGCTCTACGTAACCACTCTTGCAAAGCAATCACATCATGTGTTTTATATTTCACATATTACAAAATAGTGTCTTAATTTGGCTTTCATGGATAGATGACAAGCTGCCACTCACTGGTCTCTGCAGATGAACTATCCTCAAAAAAATCAGCTGGGAAGATACGCACATTTACATCGTAGACTTCATGCAAACCTCACAGAGGGCAGAAAGCTCGGCCTCATTACTATGAAGACTAAGTGTCCCAATGTGCTTTTGTTAAGCTGAGAAAATGTTTCCTTTCTTTCCTTTCCTTTGTTTTATGTTCATTGTTTACATTATTACACATGTCCCCATTTCCTCCCCTCCTCTCCCTTTGCCCACCTTCACCTGGCCTTCAGCCCCTCTCTCTATCCCTCTGGGCATTGCCACACTGCTGTCTGTGTCTGTGGGTTATGCATGTATGTTCTTTGGCTGAGAAATGTTGGTTTGGATCAATGCCTGTGGTCTTTCCAGGATCTTGAATATGACAAACCCTCCATTGTGAGGTTAGCCTCTCTATAGGAGGGACAATGGCCATGGGTGAGGACATTTGGACTATAATGACAGCCTGTCCCACAAAGAAGAGCGGCCCTATTATATTTGCTGCAATGGACTCCTGCTCTCTTTTCTATGTTTATCTTCTATCCCCCGCCCCCCAAACAAATGTATTTTATTCAACAACAACAAAGGGTCTGACAAGAAGCCTCAGAGCTCTTACTACAGAGCAACATAAAAGCAGGAGATGATGAATGCTAAGTGCATTGCAGCTTGATTTGGTTTAAAGAGATCACTTCCAAGAAACATTGGGATCAGAACTTGAGGAACTGGAGATGCATCCAGACAGCTGAGGGTTATTGGAACAAGGGTGGCTTTGTTCTCTTTGATGTCCATTTGTACTGCATTTGTCATCAGTAACTGCTCATGCAGAGGGCAGAGCAGAGATGACACAAAGAAGTGAGAGGTTCTCTCTGACTAACACGGAGGAGGAGTTCTATTTTTAGTAGCTGTTGCTAGGACTTCTAGAGTGCGGAGTCCAGCCTGTCCCTGCAAATGATTTCATGTTTGAGCATCAATATGCATATACACAACCAGACCCATAACCTGTTCTTCCTGTACTCACAGCTAGATTCCATTTCTCCACCTCCATTGAGAAGAGAGATAATAGGGTGTGAGCAGAAGTGATGTGGGCCACTTCTGGGCCTGGCCCCTAAAAATTTCTGTGGGTAATCCTGTGCTCTTCCCATCTGCCCCCCTCCCCTCATCTGCCAGCTGGACGCCCAGGTTCCCATGCAGTCATGTTTAAAGAGTAAGCCAGATCCTTCAATGTGTGTGAAGCTCAATTCACCCACACCAATGCCTCTGTCAATCGATTGAAAGCAAATACATCAAAACCTTAGCTTTCTGAAGGAATTGCTTTGCCAAAAAAATTGATTTAAAAAAAACATACCTCAAACAGTTTAACTAAAACGACCCTTGCATCCAAATCTTCACAACCAGAAAAGAGGTTTCAAAGGCTCTATAAACCTTCCTCCCAAAGGGACAAGCTTGCCAACACTCAGGTCAGGTGTGCCCAAAGGAAACAAAGATCAGGGTCCTAAAGAGAAAAGGGCCACAGAGAACCAGAGCCAGAGGCAGAATCAGGGCCCAATCCAGGAACTTTCCCTGCCCCCAAGCTTGGGAGCTCTCCCAGTCAGTACCCAAGGTTTCAGAATTGCTACAGGGCCAGTGATTGCTACAGGTTTGCTGTTCAACTTTTTTGATAGAAGTCCTTTTGATCTCTAAGCTACCCTTGTATTTTGGTATTTATGCAACTGGTGATTTTTTGTTCTTATTTCATAAATTTCCAGACAAAGATGGTAAAAACCAATGGAGATTATTAGGTGGTTAGATGGGGCAGACTTGGCAGATGTAATGCTAGGTCTTCCCCTCTCCATTTCTTTCTCCTGGCACACGGAAAGACTACATGTCCCAACCCCCCTTGCTAGGTCTGTGGGTCATATGGCTGAGCTACGGCTAATGGGAGGTAGGAAGAGATCATGTAAACCATCGTTAATATTTTACTGTTACAAATTATCATTTTAGAATAAACTATATTATTGGATTATTGAGGATACTTGGTATTGGTTGTTTTAGTTGTCACTGAATTTCAATATAACTTAGGGTAAATTGGAGAAATACGTGTGCTTTATTGTTAAGAACAATACTTCTCTCTGGATCGCAGAAAGGAATGAGTTGCTAGAAGAAGGTGTGATCATGCATTCATTAGAAACTTACCTTCCTTCCTTGAAATCCATTTAGACAGTTCTATTCAATATTCATCATTTCATAAGAAAATACAATATCTTCAGCCATTTAAAACATTAATTTGTATTCTATTACCAAAACGTTTATTAGCCTGATAAAGATATATAAAATTTCCCTTCCCTTTAGAGAAAGTGGCCCTAGCAAAGCCCAACAGTACTTATGCAGGAAGATATGCAGGAAGATAGAAGATACCTTACATACACTGTGGGTCTGATGTCTTAAATACGATGCTTCCAACGCTTTATTAGTCTATCTCCTTTTAGTAACAGAGCACTAGCATACCCTCCTACTGCGCACCCCTTCCTAACTTTGCATTCACCGATGTCATATTGGCAGCTTGAATCCTGATGGGAGTTTTTATGTCCTAGAAATTGATAAACACTATAAGTCAGGTCTTTTATTTATTTTGTTGATTGTCTAGACCAGAGGTTGGCAAACTATAGCCTGTGGGCCTGCAATCTGTTTTTTGTAAATTAAGTCTCCCTGGAATACAGCCCCATCCATTTATTTTCATAATGTTTATGGCTGCTTTCATGCTGCAATGGGAGAGCCGAGCAGATGCAACAGAAACGGTATGGCCCACGAGCCTAAATCTTTACTATGGGTTCTTTTAAGAGAAAGGTTGCGAAGTCCTGGGCTGGATTTAAAGAGTGATGAAGAAATTGTTAATAAGATTAAACTTAACTGTGTGCTGTGTTGATGGCTGTTACACTGTGATGGCATAAGATAGTGAGGAAATGCTCTTTCAGTATTCAAAAACTAGTATGCTAGTCAGCAAAGAAGTTGCTCATGTCATTGATGCGTGACTGAAGTTTTGACACACGTCTTCATCGTTCCTCTCTTTACTCCTGAGTATAAATGAAAATATTATCACCCCATGTTGGAACTGCATTTGATCATCAGTTGCAACCATTGCTTACCTATGGCTAGAAGAGTTCAGCAAAAATCAATCAGCGCAATCATTGAGAATCAATGGGTCATATGGAATTCACAATAAAGACTATTGCCTGTCACAGAAAGCCATATAGTGTTAGATTCCATTGATGTGTAATGTCCAGAATAAATAGATCCATAGAAACAGAAAGTAAATTGCCTATAAAAAGCTCTTCGGTTCAGTGGTGTTTTGAGTATATTTACAGAGTATTATAACCTAATCTGCTTTCAGAACATTTTCAATGCCTTCAGAAGAAACCCCATTCTTATTAGCAGCTGTTCCCCATCCACACTCCCCACTTCCTCCACCCTAGACCCAGAAAACTGTGGCAATTTATACAGAGCTGTGTAAAGCTGGAGAAAAAAAAGAGAATATTATACATTTTGTTATTATTTATAAAATGAGGTATCCATATCCTTTATAATTTATCATAAAGGTAAAATGTATAATATTCATACCTGTTTTTTTGGCGGGGTGGATGGGGAGGAGATAGGAAGGAAAGCCAGTTCTTAGGTTTTACCTGCACACCACTGGGCAGATCTGGGTGTAAATGACTAGTTTAGGTAAATTGTTTAGCCTCTTTGAGCCTCAGTGCCCACATTGCTCTGTGATAGTAAGAAGCTACTAATATTATCCACTAGATAAGAAATCAGCTAAATTTTTCTATGTAAAGCCAGATGGTAGATATCTTCAACTTCGTGACCTATATGGTTTCTGTCACAGCTGCTCGACACTGTCACTGTGGCATGAAAGCAGCCATAGATAATCCTATATAATAAAAGGCTAATATGCAAATCGACTGAACAGCAGAACGACTGGTGGCTATGACATGTACTGACCACCAGGGAGCAGACACTCAATGCAGGAGCTGCCCCCTGGTGGTCAGTGCTCTCCCACAGGGGGAGGGCTGCTAAGCCAGAAGCCAGGCTCACGTCTGGCAAGCACAACAGCGGTGGTGGGACCCTCTCCCACCTCCACTGCAGGCAGGCGGTAAGGAGCGAGTGATCCTGGACTGCAAGAGGGCACAGGCTGGGCTGAGGGGACCCCTCCCCCAGTGCACAAATTTTGTGCACTGGGCTTCTAGTATGCAAATAAATGGGTATGACTGTGTCCAATACAATTTATATAAAAAAACAGACAATAGGCCGGGTGTAGTCCATGAGCTGTAGTTTGCTGCATCCTGCACTAGGTTATATGTTCCTGGGAGTGGAAACAGCACTTCTATTCAAGAAATCAGTGAGCACTTGTTGAATTGTGAATACAAAGGAGCAGTGAAAATGAAGGAGCAAATGCCACTTCACACCATGTGGCTGGTCCTCACAGACAAGACATTGAACAAAAGAAGCCAGAGACAAAAGAACACATGGCCTGTGGATCCATTTTTATCAAGTTCAAAAGCATGCGAAGCTGGCCTCCTGCTTCCAGTTGTGATGGGATAGCAGGTCGAATTGACCCTGCCACCTCAAGCAACTAAAGGAAGCAGATCAAATATATGATTTAATGATTTGTGACACCGGGAGCCGGGCAGCACTGGCCTGTGATCTCTGAGAGAAGGGAAATGAGCAAGCTGAGCCTGGGAACACCCAGTTTACTGCCTGGATGCAGTGTGCAAATTGCAGCACAGGAGGGAGGAGCCCGAACACAGCCAGTCAGTCTTTCTGAGTGAAGGACAAGGACAAGAATTTGGGAATGCTGATGTGGCTGGAATCTGGAGAGGAGGGGAGCAAACAGGATGTGCAGGGAAGTCTCCTTGTGCCTTTGGCTGAGTACCAGGCTGCACACAAGTGAGAGGACACTGCCCCGAGCCAGGAAAGAAACACATCATTTGGCCTGGCTATTTCACTCGTCGGCTGCCATTAATATTTGTGCACAGGTTTTCTGTGGACATAGGGTTTCACTCCTCTGGCGTATATACCTAGGAGTGGAAGTGCTGAGTCAAATGGTAACTTTGGGGGTTCTGGAGAGAGTGGGTAATAACTGATGACACGAAGCATCATGTAGAAATAGAAAAAAAAAGGGGGGGGGTTACATCTTTTCAGTACAGAACTAAACATGAATGAACCACACGACTGTGTTTCATTTTAAATCATCCACTGAAAGGACACTGGCAACATGCAGTCAATCCCAGTGGAATGAAGAACTTGAGTGAAGGCTGCTTTGGATGCCCTAATGCGCCTGGTCTAGGAAAGTGTCGAAGCCTTATTTCCTTTTAAATTGTTTTCTTGGGGTCAAAATACAGACGACCTCCTCCAATTTGTGGCGAATAGTAGATTTCATTACTCAAGGGCTAGCAAAGTCCCTAATTCTGAAGAAGGGGACAAGACCAGGTATATGTCAATTCTGCTCCATTTGCAGCCGGAGGAAGATGATTGGCAGGCAGGCCGGCCGGCTACTCTCTGGGCCCTCACTCCTGAGGCCTCATCTTTCCCTATGGACACTGAACAGGTCTTGTGCAATCCATGTGAGCCTTCCGATGAATGTCTTCTTACTCAGAATAATCACATTTGAGAATGTGTTACAGGAAAGAGCTGTCACGTTGCATTAGGTTAGCACTGGGGCTCACATGGAAATTGTCAGCTAACTCAATTTCCTGGCCCAATCATGTCTAAATCTAAGAATTTAGCTCACTTAGAGTTAAGAGAATGAATGGTTAATAAAATGTCCTATTTGGGATTGTTGAAGGCAAGCTAGGAACTGGGGTACATTCAAAGGTTTGCAGGAGCTGTGGTAGCTGACTGCTAGAATGAGAAAAGGCACCCAGAGAAATACACCGAAGATACCTCAGAAATGCTTATGGTTAATTTAAGTTCCATAATGCTCTACAGTTCACAAAACGCTCTCATTGTAGTCTCTCTTGACTCTTAGCACAGTTCTGTAAGGTAGGCACTGTTATCTCCATTTATAAACAAAGATACTAAGGATCCAAGGCAGTACCTCATTCAAGGTCACATGGCTGGTTTGTGATAGAATGGGATGAGAAGCTGACTTAACTCCTCCTTGTGTACCGCCCCTCCCCCCCCCACAATAACATGTGTTCAAGTCCTAACTCTCAGGACCTCAGAATGTGACCTTATATGGAAGTAGGGTCTGTACAGATGTAATTAGTTAAGATAAAGTCACGTTATAGTAGGATGTCCCCTTAATCCAATAAGACTGTTGTCCTTATAAGAGAGAGAGAGACATGGAGAGAAGATGCCATATGAAGACACAGAGGTACAGGGAGAAGGCCACATGGAGATGAGGCAGAGATTGGAGTGATGCATCTACAAGCCCATGACTGCTAAGGGTTGACAGACATCACCAAGAACTGGGAGAGAGGCATGGGATAGATTCTCTCTCACAGCCTCAGAAAGAACCAACCTGCGTGGACTTTTGAGCCTCCAGAGCTGTGAGAAATACATTTCTGTCCTTTGAAGCCACCCAATTTGTGATACTGTGTTATAGCAACCCTGGGACACCAATCTAGTTTCTTAGGATGATAAAAGATTCCATTTATAGTGCCCTGACTGTAGGCTGGGTACTTTACACATACTACCCTGAAACATTTAGGGATCCTCTAAGGTATACTGGTATTATTATCAATGACATTTGAGTGACTTAACTAGGTCAAATAACTAATGAATGGCAGAGTTGGGATTTCAGTCACAGGCCTGAATTTAACACCGTCCACTGTATCTCTAAGCCATGATGGTGTTTGAAAAGCTCATGGCAGTGTGAGGGGGGATAACCTAGACACCATTTTGGTTATTACTTGATTCTAGGTCTCCCACTGACTCAGTTTGCTCTCTACCTTGCTAACTTGCACACATTTATTATGAATAATCTCAAAGCAGTGCCTGACACACAGAAAAAGCTCAGTATTTGTTCAATGAACGGTAATAAAAACTCCTGAACCTGTCACAGTGCTTCAAAATTTACAAAGTATGTTCACATCCATTCTTATTAGATTGTTTTAAAAATAACTTGAAGATTGTTTTAAGCATGTTCCTGATTTTTGCCTCCGAATTTTTTTCTTTTGATTTTTTTCATTTTTTCCTTAACTAAATAATAAGCTTCTAAAAAGGTAATGAATATTTTCTTTTCTTTCTCCTTGAATAATACTGGTTCTTCAATGGGTTTCAATAGATGTAAACTTATGGTTTTGAAACAGTCACCCATATAATTCTGAACATAATAATAAAGGATGAATTAGATCGTCCCTACATAAAAAGCAAGAACAGAGCTTTTAATTTTTATCTTCGAAATTATAGAAATCTTTGCCACTGTGTCCTGAGAGTTGCTGTGAACCATTTTAAGTTCTTTCCCTCCTTTAAGTAGACTGTGAGCGGAGCACTAACACCATCATCCCTTTGCTCTATGGGACTCAAGAGTAGGGAGGGATCAGCGCACCAATCCAGCCCTCCATGCATTGTTGGGGTTCTGGAAGATGAGACAGATCTCCCCAGGGTAGTCACACAGGCTAGGATTGCCTTTCCAGGGTCCATGGAACATGCTATGATGTTTGTCTTTCTTGGTTGATCATGTTATGGTTGATTTAAATTTTCTCCAATATTAGTTTTCAAGATGTTTTTGTTTTTCTATAGATCTCCCAGGTAGAGATAGAAAACCTAAATCAACAAGCTCAGATTTTTAGTGATATGGGGAATGTCCAGAAAAAAAACAACAATACCACTAAGTAAAAATAAGCAGATAAAGTCCTACAGATGGGGTGGCTTAACCAATAGAAATTTGTTTCCTCACAGTTCTGGAGGCCGGAAGTCCAAGATCAAGGTGTTGGTAGGGTCGCATCTTCTGAGGCCTTTCTCCTTGGCTTATAGATGACTGTCTTCTCCTTTCTGTGTCTTCATGTCTTCTTCCCTCTGTGCCTGTGTCCTAATCTCTTCTTCTTACTAGGACACCAATCATATTGGATTAGGGCTCACCCTCATGACCTCTTTCAAGACCCTGTTTCCAACTACAGTCACATTCTGAGGTATTGGATATGAACATATAAACTTGGGAGACATACATCCTGCATAGCCCATGACCCACTCCACTGCTTCTGTGCTCTTCTTCCAACACCTGCAGGAGCTAATTTCCTCTGCTTGGAATGTCCAGTTGGCTTCCTTGGGAGGTCCAGCCTTCTCTGCTTTCCAAAGTCTAGCTCAAATGTAGGAATCTTTAGGAAGTGTGTTCTGATCCCAGCCATGAGGAATTCATCTCCCCCTCCAGGCCTCTGGCTTCTTTGCTGCATCTGTCAGAGCAACACTGTATGGTATTTACTTCTGCATCCCCCCAAAACTTAGGGCAGGGTCTGGCACAGAGTAGGTGTTCCAGAAACAACGCGATGAGCTTCACTGAATGCCAGTTAATTAAACCATGTTTTTCATTTGACTTAGCTGAAAATATTCCTTTGACCCATAGCAGAGAACTCTGAGGGGAATACAAACCAGGCGGAATGAACATGACCCCAAAGACCCATTAAGACACTTAGAATAAATAAGATTATTTATCTTCCTGCCAATGTATTTTATGTTTAAGGAACCTATTCTAGGATATGTTGGAGGCAGTCTAACATTTATGGATGTTAAGAGATTTTCCAGATTTATAGATATACTTTGCATTTTAAATCCATATGAGAAAAACTATTCTACTCAGGAAGTCAGAGATATCATGAAGAGTGATTATTTAAACTACTTGTGTAGGAGGATAATCGTGCGAAAAGAACTGCTGTGAAATTGTGCAGAGGTTATTTAAACAGGGTTGTGTTTTAGGATGTATGGAGTGTACACACTGTCAACTAAAGGTCGTTGGCACCAATTCAGTGCCAACAAGAATCCCCAGTTTGGGGTGCGTTGAGGAAGAAAACTTTATTCGGTGCAAGCAAAACAGCTCCACTGTGATACAGCAGGGCTGTGAAACAGCACAGCTGTGAGGCAGCCCTGGGCCCGGCTTCTCTAGGGTGGACAGCTCTGTGCTGGTTGGCCTTGTGCTGGGTGGGTGTGCTCA